>CABFOW010003113.1:0-82315 GCA_902141385.1 Timema californicum | reverse complement strand
CCTTGCCCCAGTCTGGCTACGTCCATGAACTAAGACTAATTTCCAGAATTTTAGGGTTCTAGGTGACGTTCCTTGCCCCAGTGTAGCAACGTCCATGAACTAAGACTAATTTCCAGAATTTTAGGGTTCTAGGTGACGTTCCTTGCCCCAGTCTGGCTACTTTCATGAACTAAGACTAATTTTCTCAGATAAAAAATCACAAAGCGTCTAATAAAAACATCTAAAGCTAATTTTTTCTTGGATTTGCTGATAAACTTTTTAGCACTTCCTTATCAAATTTCTTCTTTTTTCCAAATGCAGTTTTTCTGTGCACACTCAGTAAGCATAGCCTATTGACACACACCCTGTCATCAACGACTTTAGCCAAGTATTTACTCTCCACAAGTTACTGAATGACCGCTCTACGGTACAAATGGTCTGTGGCGTATGACTGAGAAAAAGAGATGAGCAAAGTCTTATTTGTGGTAGGGTAAAATAGTTCCACATCTTTAACAAGGGAGCAATGTTATAGGAATCCTCTACAAGCTCTACAGCAACTTGCTCTGCATCATTGCTGTGAGTTGTTACTCCAAGTATCATTTTACAAGGGAGCAATCTTATAGGAATCCTCTGCAAGCTCTACAGCAACTTGCTCTGCATCATTGCTGTGAGTTGTTATTACTCCAAGTATCATTTTGATGTGCTGTGGACATTGGAGCAGGTACAGTCATTAGACTGTAGAGAATTTACCACAGGTTCCAATAAGGCAGAATACTTGGCTATCACAGCGACAACAAAGATTAATTGAGATTTAGTGGCAGAAGAATGTAGCTGGAATGCTTGCTTCTTCGTGCTACCATTTACTTCTAATAATAATCTCTCCAACCCTTCAATGATTCTCACAAAATGCTCTCAGAAAACTGCAATACTTTTGTACTTTTAGAACCATCACGTTTCACCAAGAGAGGAATGTTTGGGGAATATTTTCTTCTCAATGCTGACTTTCTAAAAGAACCTTATTATGTCATTTCCAGTGGAGATAGTGTGGCATATTTCTGGAACAATGTCCAAGTCGTTCACTACAAGATTCAGTTTATGTGATGCACAATGGAAAAATATGGCTTTCTCATAATTTTTTTATTAAAATTGTTTGAACGCCACCGTCCTTGCCAGCCATAGCTGAAAGCCCGCCATAGACCAGGCCTACACATTTCTCCAAGTCAAGTCTTTCTTCTTCTATAAACTTGTCTATCGCTGTTGACATTGTTGTTGCGTCGGGCGCAGGGAGATCCAGAAACTACATAAGCTCATCCCTATTCGTAAGGAAATTACGCTGCACATGTTCACCGAATACCATAACATCTCTATCATTGTAAAATAATTTACATTTGTTATTATTTAAAAAGATATAAAAATACCTAGTAATAGTTTAAAATTATAAATAAAAATAAAAACCACCATTAAATTAGGAAAATTACTGATAGAAAATGAGCTGAAAAACAAAAGAGCTTAATTAATAAATAATGTTGTGGTATGTGTTGCCATTTTTAAGGGATTCTACAACCAAGGGTTTCCAAAACCATTTATGTCCAGACCTATCTTTCCCTGCGCACATTTCATTTCTACTTTTGGTTAATTATTTGTATATATTTATTTGATTTGGGAGGGGCAGCTGCCCCCTTAAACCTTATGGCTACGCCCATTTGTAGAATGATGTCAACGTTATAAGATTATTAGAGATTTACCCTGTTAATTTATAACCCATGCAAATACATTTTAATGTAAACCATACTAGCAAAGTACGGTTTAAAATAATGATATGTTTGGCTTTAATCCAGATAGTTAGTTGACATCATCGATAAAGTGCACTGGAGGTTAGTTATTTCAATATTAAGATTTTTCACCCTCTTAACAGTAAAATGTTGGCACAATATCATAAAATTACCCTACTTGTTTGTTATATTAGGATATATAGTTGAATAATTCACCGTACTGACACTAAAACAACCCGTCCCTTCGCTAAGTAGATAACGTGTACTATCCCAAGTCTAAGGAACCTTGGTTAGTATTTAGTGGTTACTGACAAAGATATTTATTATTTATATACAAGGCTACACTTTTATCCAATAAGTAAATATTGAGGCTCCAGAACTGGGTTAGTTTAGTTTGTAAATCTCGAGCCAATATATTAGTGTTTTAAAAGAACAGTTTAAATATAACAATAACATTATAGCAACCACCAATTATTTGTATTCATGGATCGGCGTGATCTTAAGAAAATATTTGAGATTCTTTTCTGATATTACATTTCAATGCACACAATGTTGTAAGCGTCCAATATTTTTTTCTTTTTCCAAATTTTTCTTTGAAATTTGTTAAGATCATTTTATTGAATCTCTCACGTATTATTTTATAAGATGCGCGTGTGTATATTCTTTCTGTACAAGCGTGAAGAATGTTCCTTATTTACTGATTTATTATTTTGTACAGAAGAAAAATCTATTTGAATAGCTATTTCACAATTTTCAATAAAAAGGCTGCTTAATAGAAGACAAAAAATATGCATACATATCACGGTATACATCAAAAGCTAAAAGTGTAGCTGCCTATGTTTAAAAAAAAAGCTCCCAAATGGATGAACACGTGACACACAAATACAAAAATGAGAGAGAAAACTTGTTCAAACGTGTTTTATTGTTTTTCAAGTCCTCTTTAAATTGCAAATGTAACGTTTGTAAGTAAGTGGCGGACCTTTTTTTTTTCATCTGTTTTGTAAACAACAATGGCTGCTCTCTCACCACTCTTTCTTTTTTTGTTTTCCATTTTCCATATCCGCTGATAACATGTTTTCACAACATGGTAAATATAAATGAAAGTACATACTGTAACATACATATATCGCCTTCCCTATGTGAAAAATAATAACCGTTGCTTTTACGGCGTTGAATTTTAGCTTAAATTATTTTATGGTTATTAAGTTTCATTCTTATGAAATTTACAGAAAAGCCGTAGCAATACCAGTCGAGGTTAGCATGTTTTTTTTTTCAGGGAAACCTTTGTTTAACATTAAAAAAAAGCAATGCTATTTGAATGAAATCATTGCATTTTGTACGTGTTAAAACCTGGATTCACTAAATTGAAAAATACGCGTGAGTTAGGGATGGTATGAATCTACATATTTTACAAGACTATCACAATAATCTGCTGAAATGGATGTGTACTTGCAGCTCCCGGGGGTAATATATCTATTTACTGATAGTAAAACATAAATACAGTAGAATTTATTTATTCAAACATCGATACATTTCATGTTAACTTTTATCAACGATAGGGTGTGTTGATACACAACTCATTTTAAAGTATAAAATATGTATATTTCGTTTATATTAAGTTTGTTTTAATAGTACGATTAAATTTTTTATTAGAGGCAGTTTCATAGTTTGCATGGGATAAAATATAATAATATTAATGAGCTTAAAGTTTAAGCAGGCTCTTGATGCCACTTAGACACCAGTACTGAACAAAACCAAGATAAACACTTTTAAAGTGGATCAAAGTCTAGATGGTTTTTATAATATGATATATTTTTATAGGATATTATATTACAAGCTAGACATTTAGTTGTCGTGACCACTCAACCAGCATATTCTAGTCATCCCCACATGTTTACGCATTTAACCTACCAACAAATGCCTTCTCAGACATATTATTATTATTAATAATAATAATAATAATAATAGCACCAATTCTTACTACCCATTCGGGCTATACGCATTTACGTTAATGTGTATTTGTAGGGTAATTGTGAAATAGAATAGAGGAGCTACAGTTTAACGTGGAATTCGAACCACGGTGGAGGCCTGTCATTCCCCACATTCACAAGTTGGGATTAATACACATCTTGTCAGAGGTGAAGGAAGGGTTTGACAGTCAAATAAATCTGTGCCAGTATCAGAGATATTAATAGTTTGTTGAAGAATAAAATAAGTTTATTTAAACTAGCACTAAGGGTCCCGTGTTCCATTTCCAACATGGCCGAATGATTTTCATTATTGTTTATATGTAAGTTTCCCATTTCCCAGTGATGAAGTAACGTCTGGGGACTGGGTGTTGTGTTTGTTCTAGATTTGAATTAGTTTATGAATCTTGTGTATATAAATCATTTAGTTCAAAGAGTGCGCTTTAAGTCGTTTTTAAAATAGATTTTGAGTTTGAAATTATTATCTTTTAGTAATATTAAACTTCTACTATCCAATTGAATTCTAAATATAACAGTTAAACGTAAAATTATTATGAAACGTCAATCTATTTAATGTTAGATGTAAAGCAACAGGAGATAGGTTCGTGCTATTACAGATTTTATAGCAAAAAATCATTTTTGAAATAAATAAATTATATTCCAATAGAAAAGTTAAGTTTAATTTTCTATTAATATTACTCTCAACAGTTCTTGAATATTTGTCATGACCATAGTAGTATTTAAAAATTAACATATAGATAAACATAATAAAGACATTTTTAAATACCGCGACTCAAAGCCTAGGGCACAAAAAATCTTATCGGTATTGATAAATTTAAAAAAATTGAACCACACATTATATATTGAATATATATTTAGCTTATATTTTCTAATTATATGTTGTTAGTATAGATACCGTGACTGGCAATCACCTCCACAACACATAAAGCAGTTAATACTAAACTTATAAACAAAACATAACACAGCTAGCTCTATACTATACGTGGTTGCAACATTTTAAAGGTATTGTCTGGGATTGAACCAATACGCTGTACGAGTGATTGGTTCTAACCAATAAGGTCAAGGACAGGAACTTTATCTCTCGTCATGTTTATTTGTTTAAAGGTATAATTTCTAATAGTTTTTTATCTATAAACTAGACCGCAAAAATCTCTTTATTCTTGCTCATCTAATCTTAATTCATAAGCCTAAACTAGATTCCTTATTCATTCCAAGGATACAAATACTAAGGCAACCGATTCATTTTAAACTTATTTTATTCCTACTCTTATTTTGAACAAAAATTTGCACTTTTTAAAATACAATCCTATCAATAATTATAGTAAATATTTAATATATTAAAGCCACAGTCGCAAAGGTATATTTAAAAATTATTTCAAGCATAGATTTTACTCACTTAATCTTAGTCTGCAAAAAAAATGAACGAACCTCAAAAAAGGTTATATCTAATAAAAAAACATATAAAAAGATTATTCAAATCCAGTTTATTTACAAATGGCCTTAGTTTAAAAAAATGCTTAGTGTATACCATAAAACTTAAAATAAAATTTACCAAACGTGAATAAAACTTTTCAGACGCGTGTCCTACTGATACTTTAAGTTTTTGTTACTTGTCTATAATAAACATGTTTAGCGAATTAAATCATTTAGTGGCATGTCAGATTGCTAAGGAGCCTGAGTTCGATTCAAGACCTGACCTAATCATAGATAAACACTTTTAAAGTGGATCGAAGTCTAGATGGTCTTTATAATATGGTATCTTTTTATAGTATATTATATTATAAGTTAGACATTTAGTTGTCGTGACCACTCAACCAGCATATTCTAGTCATCCCCACATGTTTACGCATTTAACCTACCAACAAACGCTTTCTTAGACATATTATTATTATTATTATTATTATTATTATTATTATTATTATTAGCACTGCGTATTACTACCTGTTCGGGTTATACGCATTTACGTTAATGTGTAATGGTAGGGTGATTGTGAAATAAAATAAAGGACCTACAGTTTAACGTGGAATCCGAACTACGGTGGAGGCCTGTCATTCCACACATTCACAAGTTGTGATTAATACACGTCTTGTCAGAGGTTAAAGAAGCGTTTGGTAATCAGATAGATCTGTGCCAGTATCAGAGATATTAGTAGTTTGTTGAAGAATAAAATAAGCTTATTTAAACTAGCTTTAAGGGTCCCGTGTTCCATTTCCATCATGGCCGAATGATTTTCATTATTGTTTATATGTAAGTTTCCCATTTACCAGTGATGAAGTAACGTCTGGGGACTGGGTGTTGTGTTTGTTCTAGATTTGAATTAGTTTATGAATCTTGTGTTGATAAATCATTTAGTTCAAAAAGTGGGCTTTAAGTCGTTTTTAAAATATATTTTGAGTTTGAAATTATTATCTTTTAGTAAGAATAAACTTCTACTATCCAATTGAATGCTAAATATAACAGTTAAACGTACAATTATTATGAAAAATCAATATATTTATTGTTAGATGTAAAGCAACAGGAGATAGGTTCGTGCTATTATAGATTTTATAGTAAACATGAATTTTTGAAATAAATAAATAAATAAATAATATTTCAATAGATAAGTTAAGTTTAATTTTCTATTAGTATTACTCTCAACAGTTCTTGTATATTTGTCATGACCATAGTAGTATTTGAAAAGTAACATATAGATAAACATAATAAAGTAATTTTTAAATACCGCGACTCAAAGCCTAGGGCACAAAAAATCGTATTGCTATTGATAAATTTAAAAAAATTGAACCACACATTATATATTGAATATATATTTAATTTATATTTTCTAATTATATGTTGTTAGTATAGATAGCGCATAAATATCTACCGTAACTGGCAACCACCTCCACCACACATGGAGGAGTTAATACTAAACTTATAAACAAAACATAACACAGCTAGCTCTATACTATACGTGGTTGCAACATTTTTAAGGTATTGTCTGGGATTGAACCAATACGCTGTACGAGTGTTTGGTTCTTACCAATAAGGTCAAGGACAGGAACTTTATCTCTCGTCATGTTTATTTGTTTAAAGGTATAATTTCTAATAGTTTTTATCTATAAACTAGACCGAACAAATCTCTTTATTCTTGCTCATCTAATATTAATTCATAAGCTTAAACTCGTTTTCACTATTCATTCCAAGAATCCAAATAATAAGGGAACCAATTCCTTTTAAACTTATTTTATTCCTACTATTATTTTGAACAAAAATTTTCACTTTTTAAAATATAATCTTAGCAATAATTATAGTAAATATATTATATATTAAAGCCAAAGTCGTTGAGGTATATTTAAAAATTATTGCAAGCATAGATTTTACTCACTTAATCTTAGTCTGCAAAAAAAATGAAGGAACCTCAAAAAGGTTATATATAATAAAAAACATACAGAAAGATTGTTCAACTCCAGTTTATTTACAAATGGCCTTAATTTAAAAAAAATGCTTAGTGTATACCATAAAACTTAAAATAAAATTTACCAAACGTGAATCAAACTTTTCAGACGCGTGTCATAATGATACTTTTTTGTTACTTGCCTATAATTAACATGTTTAGCGAATTAAATCATTTAGTGGCATGTCAGATTGCTAAGGAGCCTGAGTTCGATTCAAGACCTGACCTAATCATTTATCATTGGTAAAATGCAAGTTTCTACCTTCACAGAGAGATATAATGGTGGGCAGATCAAATGTTCTGTATGTTCTAATATTGTGCTATTTACCAATCGTGTGTTGATACAATGGGTCTGTTAAGAACGTACACGCTAAATACTCCAAATCAAACTTAAAATAAATAAAAGCCTGGATGTATGTACTTTAGGAGCGAAGGCCCGACATATTTAGAATATAGATTACATTACTTAGCGAGGAAGGTTTTAACGTGAAATTAATGCCTTAATGGCTGATGTAGTGAGGCCTGTATCGCGAGGATCCACCTCTCATAGTTGCGAGAGAGTAAGATCCCTGGGGTGGATGCATTTCACGATACTTGCAGTCCTGGCTGGTAAATGGTGCGAGGATCCACCTCTCATAGTTGCGAGATAGTAAGATCCCTGGGGTGGATACATTACACGATACTTGCAGTCCTGGCTGCTAAATGGTGCGAGGATCCACCTCTCATAGTTGCGAGATAGTAAGATCCCTGGGGTGGATACATTACACGATACTTGCAGTCCTGGCTGCTAAATGGTGCGAGGATCCACCTCTCATAGTTGCGAGATAGTAAGATCCCTGGGGTGGATACATTACACGATACTTGCAGTCCTGGCTGCTAAATGGTGCGAGGATCCACCTCTCATAGTTGCGAGATAGTAAGATCCCTGGGGTGGATACATTACACGATACTTGCAGTCCTGGCTGCTAAATGGTGCGAGGATCCACCTCTCATAGTTGCGAGATAGTAAGATCCCTGGGGTGGATACATTACACGATACTTGCAGTCCTGGCTGCTAAATGGTGCGAGGATCCACCTCTCATAGTTGCGAGATAGTAAGATCCCTGGGGTGGATACATTACACGATACTTGCAGTCCTGGCTGCTAAATGGTGCGAGGATCCACCTCTCATAGTTGCGAGATAGTAAGATCCCTGGGGTGGATACATTACACGATACTTGCAGTCCTGGCTGCTAAATGGTGCGAGGATCCACCTCTCATAGTTGCGAGATAGTAAGATCCCTGGGGTGGATACATTACACGATACTTGCAGTCCTGGCTGCTAAATGGTGCGAGGATCCACCTCTCATAGTTGCGAGAGTGTAAGATCCCCGGGGTGGATACATTACACGATACTTACAGTCCTGGCTGCTGTAGTGAGGCCTGTATCGCGAGGATCCACCTCTCATAGTTGCGAGATAGTAAGATCCCTGGGGTGGATACATTACACGATACTTGCAGTCCCTGCTGCTAAATGGTGCGTGGATACGAAGTGAGACCTTGCAATTGGAGTACAGTCACTTCCCCGCCTTGAGCAGTACATCAGTCCAATAGGATAGGACAGGATTAACCCAAATGTGGGTACACTTTGTCTAATCACAACCTTCCTCATCCCTAAACAAGTAGAGTGGTTAGCACATGAGCGGTTAACCTGGACAGGTAGTAAGACGTGATGCTTATAAAAATATATACTTATAATTATATAAATAAATATTACATTTATATTACTATCAAGCTACAATACCTGTTTAGATTATGTAATAATTACTATAAATTGTTAGGGATGAGAAAAGTTAAATTTAGAATAAGTGTACCCACATTTATTTAGGGGGAGGATTAGAAAACAATTTTGTAAAAACCATGCCAGTACACAAGATCGGGATTTGAGCCCCGTCTTCAGCAGCTGTGTCTGTTTGCAAGAGTGACACCTTAGACCATGCAACCACTGAAATGTATGGTAATATGGATGAGATCAGACTCCTCTACGAGACTTGGTTTAGTCCCCTATTCGATAATTGCCCCTTCATTACACAGCTGAGTTCCTCCACAAATATCACTTGGGAGGGAGAGAGGTTAAGTTTTTCCACGAAAAATCAAGGAAGGGATTATAAGAAGTCTGACTGGAATAGTCTAGTACAAACCTAACTTCCAAACCTTCCATAATTGATATAAATTATACATACTTATGTTTCCTTCCCAAATTAACTTACCCTAACCTTTCATTCAATAATTAATACTTAATTCATGATAGGAATAAAAATTTATAAATTGTGTAATAAATGTTTATTGTGATACCAACCTAACTTAATAAACCTTCCTTAGCTTATATATATATAGTTCCTACCCAACCTAACTTAACTTAACCTTTAACGCATTAATGGATTTTGTTCTTGGTTAATTTAATAATGTATTGTGAAAGTTTCTTCCGGTTCACGTGAATATCCATACAACCGAGAGGACTTAATTCTCGACCCCATACCCCATACCCCCATAAAATTGCAGGAAATAAACTATTGATATCAGACTACTTTCATTCTTTGGGAGAACTCGACATCTAGGGATAACTTTATTGGTGAAAATATTATTTATTTGAAAAACAATAAATAATTTATTTAAGGATTTGGCTAATTGTTGAGTACTGGTAGCACTACAAAGCACAACATTACTATTACAATCGAAACACAAATGTGAACGTAATAATCTCAAACGTATTGTTTTTTTAAATAATATTCTGAAGTTTACTTTATGAGTCGAAAAACTATCTAAACATCAAATTCATCTAAAGTGCTCTACTTGGTCTTGTTGACAATCGAGGGCGGGACTCCTAGCTCAGTAGGCAGACGAGTCAACGATTGAACCGAGGAGTTGGTACTTAGAGAATAATGATTAATATATGATATATCTATTTTTAATTCACTGAGTTTTCACAAGGATAGTAAGACACTAATAAATAATAATAATCTACTGGTATAAACAAAAATTACACACCCCTTTTGTGGCCTTGATCAGATAGAAATTTGATTAAGAAAGCTTCTTCTTGTAACATCTACAATCATACAAAATCATATTTTAAATAAAAATATATTTTCTTTTTACAATTTCTAGCTTGAAAATTAAGTTTTTTTTTCTTTCATAAATGCCATTTACAAAGGATGGTTAAAATTTTTAGGGAAAGTTATTTTGATCCAGAAAAGCTGACTAAATATTATGAAACATATATTGTGTTTGACAAAATATGATTATTTTTTTGTAAAAACGGATAGAAAAAAAAGCCTTTTTAAAATAAAGTAATAAAACCATATGTTTGAAATGAATGTTGATACATGAAAAAATATTGATAATCGTCTAGACATAAAATAACCCAATGATTACGATAAAAATAAATAGAATATTTTATAAATAATCAAACAAATAAACAATCAGCTGTCAGTAATACATTTCAAAAGATTATATTATTCTAAAAATAAATGAATGAAATACAAAATTTTAATGTCATGACGTTGCGATTCAAGGATTTTCATAGTGTTTACGTAGATATAGCTCAGCGGAAAACTGCATGGGATAATCTTATTTAGAGGTTCTCGACGTTAATATGAAGTTCAACTAAATCAAAATATTGTACACATGTAATAAAGATTTATATTTGGAAAAATAAACATAGTATCTAGGTGTAAAAAGAAATTTGAACATTGGGATTCATTTTATTGACGCTTATTGGCAAGAATGCACTTGATGAAAATAGAACACTCCTAGTGAACATATGTTAGTGTTGAGATTTGGGTATATGGGACATGTGATGAACTATAATAATACCGACCTAAGGGAAATACACATAATTAAATATCATCTTCAAGAGGGTATAAAATCTATGAGTTCCTGAGATAGAATCAGACACAGTCTCTGGGATGTCAACTTTTTTTTAACAAGGAAAAATAAATATTAACATAATCTGTTTTCAGATTAACATAATATTTAACGAATATATCTATAATGTGCTATAGTTATTTAGATATGCTTATTATATTTTTTCCAGTACACCCTACGTGAAATGATAAAACATTGTTATTGTTTGAAAACTTAAATTTACTGGGCCATGAAGATTAGCATGATACATTTTTTCCATCGTTGCATCTTACTACCCACCCAGGCTAGAAGCATTAAATATGTTTAAGATATTAGTGAAGGGAATATATAATTTTTGTGTAAGAATAGTGTGGCATACCACTAAGGAAATACTACTTTAATACACCCAACAGGATTAAAATTACTGCACCACCATCACCAGAAAATATCACTAAATTATACTAATCATTTAGTTCGCGTGCTAGCCGATGCGAGTGCTGTATTGTTAATATTGACAATTCACAGATTATTGCAATTTTGGTCAGCTTAATAAACCTAAAAATAGTTTCATATTAATCCACTTCAGCGATATGTGTTGTATGTTTGGCACTTGAACTCAATTATTTAAACCGCAAGTGACCAATTCTATTTGTAAAGGGGATAGCCTAGGGAAAGTGTTTTATTAATCAATTGTCGTACTAAGCCAGAGCTACCTTAAGCCAACCATAACTTAGAGATATTGATTGACCAAAATAGTTATATCAATGAACCATCTTCATACTAGCTGGAATCATTTCCTCGACATTCTCCCCACTTCATTCCTGCCCTTCAAGTGGAAATATCTGGACAGCTCGGGAAGTTAGAGTCCATTTTTCATAAGAAGGAATTTTTATAAAATGGAAACATTATTTTTGCAAACAAAATTGACCAAGTTTTACAATATATCATGGGTGTTGATTAGATATATCAAAAAGATATCAGCAGCTGCTCATTAAAATAATCTGACGTACCAATACCCGAAAGTAGGTCTATTAAACTTCCAACCTGTCAGATTAGGCCTTTTATTTGAAATGTGATTGTAATAATACGTACGTGGTACACAGAAAGATACATATATTGGTACATTTGGTAAAGTCTTTACATTTGTTATTAATATTTTACCAGCCTAACTCCCGTCAGTAGGGTGACTATATACTGATCTAAGGGCTCCGGGTTTTATTTCAGTCATGGCCGAAAAATATATTATTGGTGAATTGTGGGTTTGTTTCCCCTTTCACAGTGATGAATTCACAGCCAGGGACTGTAAGTTGTGTCTGTTATAGATTAAATTAGTCGTGTACTGATATAATAAGTCAATAAAGAAAGTTCATTTTAAATACCTCAAATAAATTAAATATTTCTATATAATTAAAATATTATTTCAATAGAAACACGTTCCAATCACCAAATTGTATTTTAACACATCAAATACATGTGTTTGTATGTCTTAATACATAATATCCATTAATTTTCAGTAAAGAGCAGTATTACATCAGCGATAATGATTTCTATAAATCAATAAAGCCACTCAAACAATGCTCAGTTATATTGAAGTTTCCGTTGTGACTATTAAAATCTCTCTAGCCCTTTTTTTTATTCCAAAACTAGAGCTATGTTTTTGGCCATTGGCTTTTATTTTTAAAAGGTAGAATTTCATATGAAAAGTGCGTCGATTAGAATAAACCTATTCCACCTTTTCGAACACACTTTTTTAAAATATCAATTTAAAAAATTTAGGCTTTTTAATTTGTGGGGATAAGTTAGTGATTTAAAAAAAATAAGTTTGAGTTAATCTTGAATGGAATATCACAACAACCATTGCAATCTATTTACACTTTACGTACGCTATTTTCCTTGCGTATTTGAAGGCTCGCAAGGACTTGAGAAAGGGAATGATCGGAAATCAATGAGATTTTAATCAACTCTGTAAGAGGTTTCCGACTGAAAGACTAGATGAAACTTTACTACTGAGTAAACCTCCCTGAGGCACAGATTTTATGAAGCTATGAGGAAATTGTTTGATCTATATGGCGGTAAAGAGGGGGGTGCGTGGGAAGCTAGGCTCAACTTTAACAGCCGGAGGGAGGGATTCAAGCTTTGGGTATGAATTCAAAAATATTTATAAAATAGTTGTTTTTTTCATTTCTTAGAATGATCAACTTTCATGTTATATTATTAAACATTTATAGATACAAAATTATCAGCCCCCTAGTTCAGTCTAAAACGTGTCTGTCTACTGAGATAAGGGTCCCGGGTTCAATTCCTGTCCTGTTCGAACAATTTATCACTACTGAAATGTGGATTTATCGTTTCAACGTAATGAATTAACGGCTGGGGACTGGATGTTGTGATTGTCCTAGTCTTATTGTAGATTATAGGGCATATGAAGCTACGACAGACATAACAAGCTGGTAGTGGAAAAAATATATACTTAAATAAAAACCGACACACGTCACAGGCTTAAAACAATAGTGGATGTAAAACGCAAATATACTAAATAGAATATAATTTATGATTTAATGAAAACCCATACATGCAAAATACATGTGTGTTTTACAAATATTAATTCTACCAATTGAATTTCCAAATCCCCCGGAAATATTGAAAATGGCGATTCACCTTATTTTATAACTTTATAGGGTGAACACATTATGGATAACCTTGATTATCGGAATTTGGACCTTAGTTCAATATTTATTATTAAATATTGTAATTTTAAATAACTAATTGTTTCATTAAAAATATTGGTTTTGTTCAATTTGAAAATGTCAGTATTTAAAATTCCCCGTAACGGATACCCATTTTTTATAAATATTCTACACAATATTTATAAAAAATGAATAAATTGAACAAAACCAATATTTTTAATGAAATGATTAGTTATTTAAAACTACAATATTTAATATTAAATATTGAACTATGATCCACATTCTGATAATCAAGGTTATCCATAATATGTTCACCCTATAAAGTTATAAAATAAGGCGAATTGCCATTTTCAATATTTTTGGGGATTTGGAAATTCAATTGGCAGAATTAATATTTGTAAAAAACACATGTATTTTGTATGTATGGGTTTTCATTAAATCAGAAATTATATTCATTTGTCTATCATATAATTTATAACTTATTAAACTGCTATAGGAAATAGATATATACTTTAAGTGTATTCCAGAAGGATTTAAAAATGTTATTTTACGTAAAATCAAAGCAATTTTTCCTTAGAACTTCATGATTATTCGAAATAATAAATGGCACGACAGAATCGCACAAACTTAATAATAGAATGTCTCATAACTTGGGATAGAATTTTAGAAACAAAGTTATTGGCAAACTATCTTCACATATTTGTAATTGTAAAAGAATAATTTGTTCTTAATTATAATGAAACAAATTGTCAGATACTCATTTTTAAATTAATTTTAATCTTAAAGGAAATTTTGAAATATTATAAACATTTTAATATTAGTCATATCCAAACAACCGTTCCATTAATTTATTTTACCAAAAATATTATTATTATTATTATTATTATTATTATTAGCACCGCGTCTTACTACCCGTTCGGGTTATACGCACTTACGCTAATGTGTAATGGTAGGGTGATTGTGAGATGAAATGAAGGACCTACAGTTTAACGTGGAATCCGAACCACGGTGGAGGCCTGGCATTCCCCACATTCACAAGATGTCTTGTCAGAGGTGAAGGAAGGGTTTGGTAATCAGATAAATCTTTGCCGGGACCGAGGATTGAACCCCGGCCACCAGCATAGAAGTCTAACACCTTACCCCTAGACCGCCAGGTCACCCAAAAATAATAGTTATTCTCAAATGAAAATATTTTCCTAATAACAATTTTGAACCAAATTACTAGATCTGTTCCTTAAAATTTTCAAATTATTAACAAGTCAATAGTAAATTACCCTTAAACCAAATTTCCCTTGCAAAATATGTTTACAGTTTTGTTTTTTATTTAAAACATTTCACTGATGTACACTTCAAAAATAATTTCGTTGGATCTATTTTCAAAGTTCTCGAATTTTTGATAATCTCTCATCAGAAACTATGATTAAAATTTTTACCAAAAATACAGGTACACAGTGCTATTTTTCATAACATTTGCTATATATGAATTTCAAACAAAATTGATAAAGACATTTTTGAAAAATTTGGAACTAAAAAAATCACTGTTCAGTAATCTACCCTTTATTTGTGAGCCAGGATCGATATAATTAAATGGTCGAGTTGATCTCCTCTTCCAGCCTCCAATTATAAAGTTTGAACAAAATCCATTAAAACATTCCAGATATGTGACCAAGGTCAGAAAGAAAGACACGGGATCAGACAGAAAGACAGTGATACAGACAGACAAGGGGTCAGACAGAAAGACAGTGATACAGACAGAAAAACATGAGGTCAGACAGAAGTATATATAGACAAATATAATTGTAAAATTTACTTTGTTGAAATCAGATACACATAAAATGTGATGACTCCTCCTAATCCAAATATTAAAAGTTTCACATTTACAATACTTTCTCGTAATACAAGAAAGTAAATAAATATCCTCTTTAATGAGTGTTATTAAAATAATAATCGGATATGCTTTATTTCCCCGGGGCCGGAGTCCCGATCAGATCTGCTTAGGGTAGGTCTTCCAAAATGGTTTTCCTTTCTCCCTTCACGCATAATGAGGGTACACTTCCTCTAATTTCAACCTTACTCAATCCTAAATATTTAATTTAGATATTGCTTATGTGGTAGTAAAATGCAGTGCTAATATATATACAACTTATATTAATTACTGGAAAGACGCAAGATCGATTACATAAAAAACAATATTCAAATTGAAGAAAACTTTCTCCGATAGGGTGACGTAGTGTAGAAATATATGTAGATTATAAAAAAAAATATAACAATATTTTACAACGGACTAGGAGCCCATTTCACCCAAATGGATTATATTCACAAGTAGTCATTTTAAATAATACGTGGAATTTTACTAATTTTATGGATATGAAACAGACTTAAAATGGGACTGATTACATTTTGTCTCAAATAAAATCAGAAATCTTTGGGCCGCTACTGAACTAAGGTTATTCTTGCCTAGACTACAATGTGAGTTATCCACACACACACACACACTTAAAATGTATATAAATCCACGTAAGCCCTTGTTACATCGTGGTTTCTTACCAGAAAACTATCTGTGAATGAAACTCTGGGAGCGCAGCTTTACGTTTATTCTCGGAGACAAACTACACCATCAATTACATACAACGTTTATACGCGCAATATAGTATAGGACACTTACAAAATTGTGCTTACGCAGATCCTCCTGCGGATATTGAGGATTCCGTAGCGAATAGCCACAATGTTTGTACAACCGTCAATTCCGGTATGGTAACACATATAATGTGACTTATGTCCCGGATGGATTCTGTCTTCAATTTGTTAAATAATTTCATGCACCTAAATTAATATGTATTAAATTATCTTTATAGAATTCATTATGAAAATATTTAATATAATTAAGTATAAGGCAGAAAGAATTTATGTGAAACTACAAACTTTTACTATAATGAGTCTTGTTGTGTGTAATAAATAAACATTCTCTTAACTAGGCCTATAATAACAAACACGAGTTTAGTAACTATTCTACTTTTAGATTTATGAAGCCACTTCTCTGATGACGTCACCAAAGCGTCTTGCGCAACGTCTTTGTTAGTTCCGGTCTATATCTCGAGTGGCGAGCATGTGCTCTTTGTTCTTTAATTGTTTATTATTCTTTCATAAATAAAACTAACAGGTTATGGGTTCAGGACGCTGTATTAACGTTTTGGAAGAAGATAAACATTGACTATTTGTTTTGTTAACGTGATAGGGCAGTGGAAAGCGGTAACATAAATATAAGTATCGTTAGTGCCGCCTGAAATCACATCCATTCATTCAAGATGTCCGGATTCTCGACGCATATAGAAAAGCTGGGAAAGGAAAACTATGATACATGGAGACAACAAATGGAAGCAATTTTAATTAAGAACGACCACTGGGAATACGTCGATGGAACCAATCCTAGGCCTAAAGCGGCTGTAGGTGCTGACGCGGAAGCAATTGCTGATACCGCTAGACACGCGGCCACGTGGGACAAAGCTGACCGTAAAGCTAAAGCTGATATTATTTTAGCTGTGAGTCCTACAGAACTTTGTCACATAAGACATTGTGAAACATCGCAAGACGTTTGGCAAAAACTAGAACTAGTTTACCAGTCTAGAGGGCCTGCAAGAAAAGCTACACTTTTGAAAAAACTCTTGTTCACAAAAATGCAAGAAGGAGAAAACATGGCGGATCATCTCACGAATTTTCTCAACACAGTTGACAAACTCAATGAAATGGATATTCGCATTTCTGAAGAATTATTAACCATCGTGTTATTATACAGTGTGCCAGATAGCTACGATAATTTTCGTTGTGCAATCGAAGCTAGAGATGAACTACCGGACACAGAGTCTTTGAAAGTAAAACTTCTAGAAGAATTCAGTGCAAGACAGGACAAGAAAGCAGACTTAAATGGTGCGGGCGCTTTCTATGTAAAATCTTCCATAGGGCGAAGTCTAAATAAAAACAAACCTCCGGATAAAAACTGTGTAGGCCTACCTACAAATCAAAATAATAAAGTTTTTCAGATCCAAGGTCAAAGTGGTGTGCAAAATCAAAATAGGAATTTTAAAGCATCAAAACGGTTATATAAGTGTAACTATTGTAAAAAATTGGGACACAAGGCAGCCGATTGCTGGACAAAAATGGCGAATGAAAAGCAAGTTTCGATGGCATCAGAGCAAACCCATGCAGCAGCAGAAGAGATCGTGACATTGACATCATCTTCAGTGAGCACTCTCTGTGCGAAGTTAACGAGAAGAGATGACGTGTGGTGTGTTGACAGTGGAGCAACAACACACATGTGCCGCGACAAGAATAGTTTTTTGGAACTCACGCCAACCATAAGTCAGAAGGTTAGGTTAGCGGATGACAGAACAACTGACATTGAAGGCATTGGAACTGCAGTAATGAATGTTTCAAATAAAAAGGGCCAATTTGTAAAAGTGAGGTTAGAAAACACTCTTTTTGTACCCACACTTAAGACAAATTTATTTTCAATTTCAAAAACTGTTGAAAAAGGGCGAAGCGTGTGTTTTAATGCAAATGATGCTGAAATTGTCGAAAATGGTGAAGTGTTGTTAACTGCTCGTAAACGTGGAAATTTGTATTTTATCGAACCTTACATGCAAAGTGAGAGTTCGACACATGTAGCTAACGTGAGTAAGGCAGGCAATCTTAGTGAACTTGAAAAGTGGCACAGAAGATATGGACATTTAAATGCGTATGACTTGCAGAAACTCGTTCAGAAAGACATGGTTAGCGGTATGGATTTTAAGAAATCAGAAACATTTTCAACATGTGAAACCTGTATCTTAGGAAAGCAAGTTGCTACGCCTTTTCCAAAAAGGTCTGAGTCGAAGAGTGAAAAATTACTTGAATTAGTGCACTCAGATGTTTGTGGCCCAATGAGAGTGAAATCTCATGGTGGTGCTTCTTATTTTGCAACGTTTATCGATGATAAATCTAACTGGGTAGAAGTTCATTTTCTAAAACATAAAAGTGACGTGAAAAAGGCTTTTGAAACATTCAAAGCATTAGCGGAAAACCGTCACGAAAGGAAAATCAAAACTTTGCGGACAGACAATGGCCTGGAGTACTGCGGAAAAGAGTTCACAGAAGAAATGCGCATCGCAGGGATAAGAAGAGAACATACCGTAGCAGAAACTCCAGAACAGAACGGCAAAGCTGAACGCATGAATCTCACGCTGGTGGGGATGGCAAGATGTATGCTGTTGGAGTCTGGCTTACCAACAAGTTTTTGGGCCGAAGCGATTGCCACAGCTGCTTACATCAGAAACAGATGTCCATCAAAACAGCTGGAAGAACAAACCCCTTATGAAATTTGGTTCGGGCTAAAACCAAAAATAGGACATTTCAAGACGTTTGGTTGCAAGGCATATATGCTGAATAAGGCCCCAAATAAAGGAAAGTTTGACCCAAGATCCAAGCCAGGTATTTTTGTGGGTTACTCTACTGAATCGAAAGCGTATCGAATTTGGGACCCAGAAAAACAAAAAATATTGAGAAGCCGAGATGTAAAATTTTTGGAAAATTTTGAAACTGTCAAAGTTTCGGATGAACAAAAGGAGTGTGCGAACTTTGAACCTTCTTACTTATATGTTGATAACAGTGTGAAAGACCCTATTTCTAATGCTGATGGACATGTAGATAAAGTTCAAGAAAGTGATCCCATTGATCCTGATAGGCCTATTGAAGTCAATGAGAATTACCTCAAATCAGAAAATTTAAGCAAAGACTGCACAGTGATTGAGAATAAGAGGGGGCCTGGTCGACCTAAATTGATTAAAACAGGAAAGCCGGGACGACCAGCAAAACATTTTAATCTGGTTACGCCAAAACCTGAAAGTGCGAGCTTGATGTATGAAGAGGCAGTAAATCCATCTGTACAAGAAGCCTTAGAAGGACCTTATGCAGCTGAGTGGCAGAAATCGATGGAAGCTGAGTTCAACGCTCTGACACACAGCAAGGCCTGGACATTGAAACCACGCCCAAAAGATAAAGCTGTCATTGGTTGTCGGTGGGTACTCAGAACAAAGTATGGGCCAGACGGTAACGTCGAACGCCGGAAAGCTCGGTTGGTAGCGAAGGGCTATAACCAACGCCCAGGGATTGATTTCCATGAAACATTTTCACCTGTTGCAAGACTTAGCTCAATAAGACTAGTTGCTGCCCTAGCAGCTGAGTTAGGCCTTACTTTGTATCAGCTTGATGTTGTAATGGCCTACATAAATGGAGATCTTGACGAACAGATCTATATGGAACAGGCGGACGGTTTCATTACCCCTGGAATGGAGCGTCTAGTTTGTTCACTCGAAAAGTCCATATATGGCCTAAAGCAGTCGGGCCGACAGTGGTTCAAAAAGTTGCACGAGAGACTAGAAATTTTTGGACTCAAACAATTAGATTGTGACAAGTGTGTGTACCACATGAATGATGGTTGTGTGACTCTTATCGTGGTTGTTTATGTAGATGATTTGATCATAGCTACAAACAGTAAAGAAGCCTACACAAGATTGAGAGACGATTTGTCTCAAAACTTCCAAATGAAAGACTTAGGAAAGCTGCACTACTGTCTTGGAATTGAATTCAAACAAGATGAAAATTCAAAGTTGGTCACTATGTCACAGAAATCGTACATAGAAGATGTTCTCAAAAAGTTCGGAATGCAAGACTGCAAACCGGTAAATACCCCATTAGATGGAAACAGCAAATTATCCAAAGCCATGGAGCCATCTACGGAGGAGGAGGCAGAGGAAATGAGCGAAGTTCCGTACCAGCAACTCATCGGTTCTCTGATGTACCTCGCAGTATCTACACGACCAGACATTGCGTATGCGGTGAGCTCTTTGAGCCAGTACAACCTAAACCCCGGAAAAGGACACTGGGTTGCGGCGAAGCGCGTCTTACGATACTTGAAAGGTACGAGCAACCATGGACTAGTCTACAAGAGATCTGGCGCTGAACTGATTGGATACGTGGATGCAGATTGGGGAGGAGCCCTTGATGACAGAAGATCATACACAGGCTACGCCTTTCAAGTGGCAGGCTCTGCCGTGACATGGGAGGCGAGAAAACAATCCACCGTGGCTCTTTCAAGCACTGAAGCAGAGTACATGGCTCTTACGGAAGCAGCAAAAGAGACAGTTTACTTACGAAACCTGTTAAAAGAAATCGGGTTCTTGAGTGTTAATGCAATACCAACTCTTGTTTATTGTGACAATCAAGGAGCAGAAAAGCTCATGCATAATCCTGTGTACCACTCTCGTACCAAACACATTGACATTCGGCATCACTATGTGCGTGAAGTTTTTGAACGAGGCGAAATCAATGTGAAATACATTCCAACAAACAAGATGGTAGCTGATGTGCTCACGAAAGGACTGTTCGGACCAAGCCATCATCAGTGCATACAAGGACTTGGCGTGATAGACATTAATAAAGTTAACGCGTGTTTGAGAGGGGGTGTTGTGTGTAATAAATAAACATTCTCTTAACTAGGCCTATAATAACAAACACGAGTTTACTAACTATTCTACTTTTAGATTTATGAAGCCACTTCTCTGATGACGTCACCAAAGCGTCTTGTGCAACGTCTTTGTTAGTTCCGGTCTATATCTCAAGTGGCGAGCATGTGCTCTTTATTCTTTAATTGTTTATTATTCTTTCATAAATAAAACTAACAAGTCTATATAGATTAATTAAAATAGAATAATTTATTGATTAATACACACATTATTTAAGATATCAGAACATTATTAAAATAACACATTAAAAATATGAGTCAAGGTCACAACATGTAAACAAGTAAAAATATAACGAAAAAACAGAAACAATTTAACTTGATTAAACTATATAGGTAATAAGTAACAAATGACTAGAGGACTAATTTTTGGCTGTAATGTAATTGAAAAGAAATATTAAGAAAAAATGATTACTTTTTTTGAAAATTGAAGATGATTGATTGATGATTGATTGATGATTGATTCATGATTGATTCTGGTATTCACTGGAGCAACTCACACAGGCACAGTCAAATGTCCTGAGGATGCCGCCGTAGATGTGCCGAAGCATGTAGAATTCTAAGGCTGTCTCTTCGATTCCTAAAAAAGGAAAAAGGGAATTTCAGATAAGATTATAGAATTCAACCAATGGTTATATAATTCAACATTTCTTCAATTTTCAGAAAAAAAATCCATTTTCCTTGTAATTATTTTCAATTACATTACAGCCAAACATTAGTTCTCTAGTCATTTGTTACTTATTACCTATATAGTTTAATTAAGTTAAATTGTTTATGTTTTTTCGTTATATTTTTACTTGTTTACATGTTGTGACCTAGACTCACATTTTTAATGTGTTATTTTAATAATGTTCTGATATCTTAAATAATATGTGTATTAATCAATAAATTATTCTATTTTAATTAATCTATATAGACTCATTATAGTAAATGTTTGTAATTTCACATACATTCTTTCTCACTTATACTTAATTATACTAAATATTTTCATATTCAATTCTATAAAGATAATTTAATATTACTTCCTTATTACAATTTCATCATGTATTAAAAAAAATGAATTATATAAAAAAGTTTTAGTCAAAGAAGTTGATAAAAATTGGTGTATAGTGCTGATTGCATTATGTAACACAAAATGTAGCTCATTACATTTGAGTGGTGTATAACATTTGTTATAAAACATTGACAAAAACGACCCAGAACTGTATAGAAAATTATACTAGATATGTCCAGTCCACATCCGCATCATAGCTTTTGAAGAGGGTGTTATACTTAAGGCCACAGTTTGTGTAGTTTTACGTAAAAAAAGGGCTAAAAGTCGTTTTCGTGTTCGACCACCTCTACTTGCGAAAGCTAAATACTGTGTGCACTTGAGCTTTTGACTGATTTTCAACGAGATGTCCATGACCTGTTGGCTGGAGATTTAAGATATTATGGCAGTCTTAGGAACTTAGGATGGTAAGTCAGGATTACCTCATTAAGTTGATTGGTTATTGAATAGAGAGAAAATACACCTCTTTTAGTGATACTATTAAGTGAAAGAATTATACTACTATAAAGCCACATGGCTGACTCACGCACTGACATTAATGTTTGCCCACTTCCAGATGAGCTAGAAACTTGAATTTTTGGCCAACTTATAACTTGCCTGTAGCCGACGGAAAAATTACAAAAAGTTATAAATTTTAATTGTCAACCCCTAAAAAAAATTCAAAATGGTGGAGCAACTTTCAAGTCGGTGCGGACCCTTTTATGAGGTTTCTTGTGGTTAAACGGTAAAACCTATCAAAAGACGGTTCTGGAATGCATTAGTTTACATCCACTTGCAAAGAAAACTCACTGGGGGTTTGGGGCCGGAGCCCTCAACGAGCAAAGCGAGTAGTTTCTAAAGCCAACTTGTCACATAGTTTAGGCAGCCCTGTGACAGGTACAATATATTCGAACACAAATGGGACATATTTTTCTTTGATCTTTACTTGACTAGACGGGGCATGTATAATTTGTTATAAAACACTAAACATGGTTATAAAAATAAGAGATATAGATATGATTTATAAGATTTTTAAATTAATTTTCTAACAAGCTGTAAAACATTATTGTGAATTATGAAACTTTTTTTTAAACCTGTTACATTATGTGAACAAACCTTAAGATATGTAAACCCTGCATGTCATTACAGCAAGTGACGAATTTTTAATCCCTAATTATGAACGTTTTAATTTAATTTTTGATCTAACTGTGCTTAGGGTAGGTCACTTCTTTCATGTACAGTATTATATCAAATTACACAAACACACACACACATATATATATTAGTATTTAAATCAGTACTGGCCAGAGAGCTTGTGATCATTTGAAATTATAAAATAACCTTAATGTTAATTTAAGATGATTATAGATTTATTAATTGAAATAACAATCTCTTTTGTAAAGAAAAAATGAGCCCCATGGTTTCCCAAAATCATCATGGTTGACCAATCCATGCCAAGAGAAATGGTTTATTCTCATGATTATGTTACTCCTGTACATGTGATAGCTAATCCCTTAATATATAGCGATGTTATATCAGCGCCACGGATACTCATTGATATACTATATGCTCGTTGTGTTTTTTATCTTAATGTTATTTCATCTGCCGCAACCAAATTAAAACTATCTACAATATCAAAATATGTTTCGTCAATTAGTTAAGAAGTTTTGATAGCACCCCACTTTACATCCATTTCCAGAATCCCTAATTTGAATTTCAAAACCTTCCAGCTTGTAAGCTATTTAGGGTAATTCTTTTACTAATTTACCAAATTTATCTTTTCTTTCACAATGAAAGGTATAATATCTAATAGTTTGGAGAAATATCAAGCTACTGCCCATCTACACAAACCATATTGTTTCCCACATTTCCATTTTGAAATTTTAAAATTTATTTGGTTATCTGATATGGTTCTTTTACGTGCCTGCCTAATTTCGATTCTAGACTACACCAAAAATAGTGTTCTACATTGGTTGTATCAATTGAAAGCCCTCTCTTTTACCGTTTTAAAATATTTAAATTACATTTATTCAGACACCATTTGCTTATCCGGGAAGGTATACTTACTGACACGTTAAATTTCAATTTTAATCCACACCAAGAACTTTTTTTTATTGATTTGAAAAATTTTGAGACCCCATGTTGTAATTTATATTTTTCGATATTTTTTGATTTTCTATTATTTATGTCAGTTGTCCTAAGGACTTGAAAGTATTTAAATTGTCTAAAACCATTAGAATCATTTTTATCTCAGTTTTTGAAATTTTTATCTTTCCTTCAACCAAGATTTTAATAAAATAAAATAAATTCGTTTCATACTTTTATAGCTATTTGCAAAATTTCTATACGATACTAAAAGGTGCTTTTTTAAAAAAATTAAATATTTCTTCTGATCCCATATTTCACTACTTCCATACCCACCCTCCCATTTTAAGATTTCAAATTTTAAAATTATTGGGGTTAGAGTGTGTTCTCTTACCAACCTTACAAATTTCAATTTTTTATCTCACTGATATATGAATGATAATTTTAGTTTTGTAAATTTTCAATCCTGGCAATTTCCCATAGCTCCAGTTGTTATTTTAAATTTCCAATCTCTTCTGGTTATTTGGGTTTGACACTTTATAATTAATACAATATTTCAATTTTTCACTGTACCTACCAATTTTTTAAGGTATGCCAATTTTAAGGGTAACCTTTCTTCATTTCATGATCCTTCATTTTTAAATTTAAGAATGTTCAGACCTTTATTATGGTTCGTATTGATCCTCATATTTGCCCGGCAAATTTCAAATTTCAACCTTCCACCACACTGACAAGTAGTCTATTGTTTTGGCTTAAGCTATTATGACCCCCCTACAATTATACTATCCCCCACTTTTTAAGATAAATATTTTACACTAATTTTTGTTATTTTGAGTGTTCCCTCTACATTCCTGGCAAATTATTTAGTTTCCTAGCTCCTCTAAGGGAAATTTTACAATTATATACCCGCCCCACCCTCCCCTATACTCGATTTGGGTGCCAATTGAAGGTCAGTTTTTATCATTTCTAAAAATTAATGAAGGAATATTGCTTATCGGATTTGAAACCACCGGAAAAATATTTCTTCAACCTTAAATGGAAATAACAATTATTGAAATTTTGGATACCATTTAAGTATTGATTTAGGGTCAAAGAACTGGAAATTTGGATAAAAATAGATATACACCAGTACTGTGTTGAGCCATGCTAGAGACCCCCGGAAATTGGATTCAAGCGTGATTGGACAAACTTGAATTTTTTTTGCCCATAGGTAAGCATGGAGAATTTTTGAGTTCCACAGGCTCAGCCCCTTTTAAAAAATTTCAGGCTATGGATTTTTAAAATAATTTTCAGATTCACAAGAAATGCCACACCAGTTTTCAGAATTCTTGCTCACTAGGAAGTACGAAAAAACCTCTAGAAGAAAACACAGACATACATAGCATGTTATATCATAGGTTTATAAGGCAGTGTTCAAAATAACTCATTTATTGACAATACCCAGTTATACGAATATAAATCACATTAATATATTATTATGTGCATTATATCCGGTAAAAATGGACACTTTCTTTTTCCATATCCACTGATTTTAGTGTAAATGTCTTCTAGAAGGCTAAGAAAGGCATTTTAAAGATATATACAAGGAGAAAAAGGACGTATACTTTAATTGTTGCATGAGGTGCATTTAATTATCTTTGCCTGGATTTAGTGGTGTTTATCCTTTCTCCAATTGACGGTGTCAACTATTTCTAAAACTAAGAATCAAACAACGTTCTTTATATTACACTTTCGGTTTATTTATTTATAAAGAATCGTGTTCCAAGAGAAATTAGGCAAATTTATAAAATATTTCTCTGTTTGGATAAAATCTTATCTGTTGCGGAACATACTAGAGAAAAAGTAAAGTTTTAAAGCACTGTGATTTTCTGTTTATTAGGATTTTCTTTTGTTACGAAACTCTTGATAAAAACTTTGCATATAACGTGTTAAGTTCTTTTTTTTACAATAGTATGTTAGAAGGCTGTTTAAAAGGGGGGCGGGGGGTTAATGGGGGTTAATGACCCTACAGTAACGTTAGAACACATCCCTTGTATGGCATTACAACCTCTTGTTCCGGACTGAAATATCCCTGACGAAAAGAGAAGACGATGGGTTGGAAGATTGCAGATGTTTGGGAAAGAAGGAAGGGAATTTTAGCGGCGCACATTTGGTCAATACGAGGGTCTCAAGTTGCCTCTACAGTTTCAAGAGCCTGAAGGACGTCGCTGCGGTAATGTTGGCTTTTCTCTGGACGTTTAGAGAGCAAGAAACTTGGCACCAACAAAATTTTATATATATATATATAGTAGAAAGAACATCTATTTTCAAATTTATTTTTGTATTTGCTCATTAGTCTGTTTAAATGAAAGTTTAACCGGAGAGATTGGGGTTTAGAGTCAAGTTTAAAAGAAATTTATAAGCATGTGTTTAAGGTAGCGTGGGTAGTATATCATATAAATATGGATACCATTGAGATTACATGTCCACTGTCATGGAGTGTTCCCAAGGTAAGCATAACTAGTTAGATTTGTACAAATATTATTTCATCAACCACTTAATCACCAATTAACCTTCTCTGCATTACATAGCATATATGAAGAATGTATTTCTATTAATATATTATAACTAATAGGTTTCGGGCAATTATAACAACTCACAGATACTGTACAGATTTAAAGAAATCTACTTACCAAGAAACACTCCAAGATACGACACTGCTGTATATATTATAAAAGTACAAGTATTGATTTTTTATATGGATAATTGATATTGTAAATTTGTATTTTAGAATTTTCTCAGACAATACAAGTCAATAAATAATCGAGAAAACAAAGAAAATTTTTGTGTAAATACTGACTTAATCGTGAATTTAGATCCCTTAAATATCATTTTTAATAAATGTGTTTAGAAGACGTTGATTCGAACCCATGAGTTCTACCTCTTTTCTCCAACCGGAAACATTGAGTTGTATAACGACTACATAAATATATCTTCCTATCAGAACCAAGTAATATCGTGTTAATCACAAATGGTATAACTTAACATTACTCACTTAAATGAAAAATTAAATTCATTCCTTTTTACCTCAATATAAGCCGTTTGGAAATATTGAAGATTCTTATGGAAAAGCTGGAAAGCTCAAGGATGTTTGCTTTAATAAAATAGCGGAAGCCCTTTAAAAAAAATTCTCTACATAAAACTACATTATGAAAAGCTTGACATATGTTTATAACTACTTTTACATAGTATGTGTGTTACGGAATATTAGTCGCTAGTATATTTACGAGGTGTAAGTCAGGTTCTGCTAAATGAAGTAGTTGAAAGTCTCACAATATATGATAAATTAGGGCACAGTCAGGAACCAAAAAACTAAATAATTTCTTTTGGAAAATAAGCTTTAAGAAAAAGCTTTGCATTTTTTCTTATTTTATTCATTGAAACGTTGCACTTGAATGGAAATTGTATTTTAATTGATCGTGGGGGTTTATGATTAAGGTGAAGATGTGGGGAACACGAGGAAATGTAAGTGGTTTTTGCAGGTTTTAAACCAAAACTTTATTTGGTTTAAATTAACCTAAATATTGCTTCAATACAAACACAGAGATTAGTTTTCTACACATGTTGACCTGAACAGTGATGTTGAATATCTGTCAAACTTTTCCTTGAATTTCATGAAAACTTTTTTTCTTTGTTTAAAAAGTTTTTCATCTAATTCCAATCATCTTATGACAGATATTCAACAACCATTGATACTACCATGTGAAGAAAGTTAAACTCTATGCTTATAATGTATCCATATTGTATTTATTTTCTCCAAAAAGGTTTGCAAAAAAACTGCAAAAACGCTGGCCTTTTCTACTGTTCCCTTTATCTCAACCTTAGAAAATGGGCTTTCATGCCGTTGAACACTTGACTTATTAACTCATTATGCCTCCTGAATCTTGCTCCCATAGCTTATCTCCCTTGCCAGCATCTCCAGCTGGACGTGCACTGGGTGCTATACGGTCTAATGTAGAGGTCTCAGCATCATTGGAAATAAGGACCATATTGAAAATGTTTGTTCTAAGAGGGCCACATTTAAAAAAATACATTATCGTCACATTCTTGTACATAAAACCTTAAGATTAATACTTGGTGATGACGGGGAGATTGGAGCTAGGGTCCCGGTTGGGTTTACTGAGGATTGAGTGTGAATTTTCCTAAATGATTCCTTCCTAATCCCTACCGCATTAAAGTAATTAGCATTTAGGTTTATGGATTGAACAGCTAGTAAGAAGTGTAGAAGAGATATAATATTATATTTAATATAAAATAAAAATATAAAATAATCTAACTTTCTGAATTTTCCCTAGGAATTATTTAAATTTTCATCAAGAATTCTTTAAAAAATTTGATCATGTGTGAAATGTTTGGAATTTGATGGATTTTTGTCTAGCATCACGTCTTACTACCCGTTTGGTTTATACATCTATGTGTTTATTACACTAATGTTTTAGGGCTTTTGGAGGTTTAATCTATAGGAAGTGTACCCACATGTGTGAGGAAAGAGAGTTGAAAACCACTATAATGAAAACCTCCCTCAATTAACCTGACCAAGATCGAAACCCATATTCGCTACTATATTATATTGTGAGTGTATCAACTTAGACCATGTGGCCGCCAAAACTGGTTTTGAATTATTTAAATGTGACAAGTTATAATAATGATCTTAAATAATGTATTTCTACAAGTTTGGTAGACAATAATTCTGCCACCTCTTATGTTGATTCATCACTAGGTCCGTAGTAGGTCCGTAGTAGGTCCGTAGTAGGTCCGTAGATTCGTGGTTTGAGCCGCATGCCGCCCAAGGAACGTAAGCTGAGCAACATGGTATAAGGCATCAGTCTCACAACAAGGTGAATTACCGGTGATGGAAAGGCCAAATATATAATATTAAAAGGAAGTGTTTGTCAGTCTGCCTGTGTGTGTTTGTTTGTTTGTTTGAGGGCAACGCCCAGACAAATCTACGACACGCAGAGATCTGAAATTTCTAACATAGGTGGACGGAAAGTGGTCTGAATTTACCTCAAAACCGGATTTTAAAATTTTTACTTAATTTTTAATTAGGATATTTTTCACAAATTTGTGAAGAAAATATTTTTAATCTGGTTTATAATTACGTTTCAGAGATAATGTTTCCATTTGAAATCGGGCACTATTGGGGGGACGAGGGAGGCTTATATGGTTCTTATACCACAGTGAGTCACGGGCTACGCCATGAGGGATTGATAGTTTTGAATATTAAACTGATGAGTTCTCACTTGTGATTTTTCACTATGGTTATTGTTCATACACTCACCAAGATATTATTGGTACATGCTCTGTAAAATATACTACCCATCCATACAGCTTAGATCAGGGTTTGGCAGCTGGTGGGGCACAATAAACTGGTTGATCTCACGGTGAGTTCTCACTTGTGATTTTTCACTATGGTTTTTGTTCATACACTCACCAAGATATTATTGGTACATGCTCTGTAAAATATACTACCGATCCATACAGCTTAGATCAGGGTTTGGCAGCTGGTGGGGCACAATAAACTGGTTGATCTCACGGCAAGATTAGGTCGATCGTATGATAAAACTACATCGCGACTAAAAATTGATCTTTGGGCCTCATAAAGTCAACCTTAGTGGTCATGGGATAAGGTGCTTGCATAATGACCCGATGTTCGTGAATTCAACCCATCTGGGGTCGACAGATTTTTCTTGAGCGATAATCCGTAGCAAAACTTCATGCAAAGGGAAAGACGTAAAGCCGTCACCACTAGGTCTGTTGTGACATGTAAAAGAGGCCTGGAAGGTATGTGAAATACCTTTCCCGGTCAAATTGGTATTCTCTTTCGCTCTCACGCGTTGAAATTCTCATTAATGATATAACCATTTGGTTTAGAAAGTGCACGATAACTAACTCAAATAAATAAAAACAAACATTTTATAAAGTCGCAAAAAAAAATCAAGTTCTTTCAAATAATATTTGAGTGTGACCAAAATAGTCTTGCTTGGACGTAGTCGGCAATGTTATAGTAAAATTAATTAGAGTTATATGAAAATATACGGTTTATTTACCCTATTTTTTATATAAGATTGAGGACAAAAGTATTTGAGGAAGGTTTATTTTAAGGAATAAACATAAGATGTTCACACAACAATAAAAGCAAAAGTAGATCGTTAACATGATGTGTGATTGGGTAGCATTTAATAATATTTTAAGTCGATCAGAGTCCAAAATATTTAATTAACCCTGTCATAGGTTATTCCATTTATAAAAATGATTCTAGATGTATTAATTAAAACATTTATTTACCTGTAAGTAAAAATAGTCACCAAGTGATTGGAAACTAATACTTTTTCCCAAATTAATGGTCGCATGAAATGAATATCATGTTCATATAGTGGGATTTGTCAGAGATGTGGACGTTAGAATTCTGGCTGTACTTGACTGGAGTCCAGACTATTTAATCTACAAGAGACTGACAAGTGGTTGTTTGAAATAAATGTAGGATAGTACAGAAATAAGGGGAGGGGCAGAAACTAAACAAATCAACATTAAATGGAAGTGCATAATAGATATGACATAAGTGTTGGTAACTACTTCATAGTGTAAAATATCCTCCAAACCACGTAACTATTATTTTATTCGTGTACGCAGAACAAAGGATTTTAAATAATTTAAATGCAACTTTTATTATATATTGTAATATGCCAAATGTAAAATTCATTGTTTAAAATTTAAATGTTTGAAGTTTGTTTCCCAGCTATGCTTATCTTCCTTTCAGCGAGGTTATACCAATAGCCCGTAGTAAATATGTCAGTTAATAAATGGTTGAATAATCAGGATTTTATTTCTTCCCCTAAGCAAATATTGACATGTTTATTATAAAATATGCCTTCCTCAATCCTACCCCATTTGCGTGATTAATATATATAGTTTTGAAAGACAATTCTTTCGATCACGACAAGTAGAATTCCATAAATTTGTAGAAGAGGTAATGTAGTCCTGTTTTTATCGTTTATAGTCCATTAATGTAGCGAGCTTTTACGTTAGTTCGTGCCGAAAGAGGTGAGTTGATGGACTGCTCGGTAAGTGACTGGATGACATATTCCAACTATGTCTTTGTCCCGTTGTTTTTGGTCGATGCTGTGCATGGATGAACCCTGAAGTCTTGGTCCAAGAGTTTTGTGTTAATTGTCATTACGGATGTTTAGACATATATAAACATTTAATGGTTTGAAGGGGGGATGAGGAAGGTGTCTTAACTTATTCTACTAGAGATTCTTCTTAGCTTATGGGAATGCTGGTAACAAAAGGGCCGGTGATAGAATCTCACATGTGTTCTCTGAGGAGTGATTCTCCAAATGTGATTCATTCCGGTGATATTACCTCCCCTCTCAACCCAAGACTGAGAAAATTCCTCAACGCTTCTCTCGCCATTCTAAGACCTTGAAAGAACCAATTATAAAAATGAGAAAAATGTAGAATATAATATATCAAAGACGTCAGATTCTTCTATATTCCATAATACAGGTTCAATAGTTGTCTTACAATTTTATATCCAGAAAAGCAACATATGAATATAATTTGTTAATATATCATATTTCTTATTATGTATTTAATCATTTATGATAGCGAAGCCATGATTTTTATTTTGATACAAACACATTTAGTTAGCTACATCTGTAAGCACACGGACCCAGCGTAAAACCCGCCTACCCTGCATTCCCTTTTTGGGGTTCAAATTCCGGCAGGAATTAGTGAGAATTTTTATAAATTGTTTTTCACTTTCTCTTTACTCTAATTTGGATATACTTCCTCTAAAGTATGCCTTTCTAATTCCTAACTCATTATGTAATTAAATGCAAAATGCCCGGATGTATAGTAATATATAAGGATTCATTCACATGCTAGAAATTCTGAAACCCAGTCCTATTTATTTATTTAAATTGCTGTACCATTAAGGGAGTAAATATAATTAAAAGGACTATTAGTTTGTTGAGTATTTCAGAAAAAAGTTTTTGAGAAAGCTCAGAAAAAGAGGATGCGTGAAAATAACTGTGTACAATATTTGGGGTGCGCCATGTGGTTTAATTCCCGGCACAGTTTGAATAGACTAGATATTCTCATTGCAACAAGTTATTGAGAAATGTATAGAAGTAAAGAAGAAAATGAATTGTGCATTCGTTGATCTGGAGAAAACGCGAGATCGGGTGAATAGGTAAGTTATGGAAGGTTTTTAGAGAGTATGGTGTGGATTCATAGTTAAAAAATGCAATTAAGGTGGTGTATGATGGAAGTAAAGCCTGTGCTAGAGTTGATGGAGCTTTGAGAGAAATGTTAGACAAATGGACAATGTGAATGTGTGAGTGATCTTATATACAGATGATGCCATATATTTGGCTCAAATATAATATGAGTTGCAAACTGTATTAAATCGTTTGAATTAGGCTACAGATATACGTGATATTCCTATAAATATATCCAAAGCGGTGATATATTTGATAAGGATGGACCAGGAAATGATAGTCAGCATTTTATAAATATAATACTGTTAAAACACTTGACAAATCTTGTGTATCTAGGTGGTGTGCTCTGTAAAAATTGTGAAATTGAAATGCAGGGGAATTCATCGTGGAGAGTAGTTGGATGTATGTGGACTATCGAAAAGAATGAAGTAGTATAGAAAAAAGGCAAATATGGCAGTATATAAAAGTGTGTTGATGGCAAAATTGTGTTATGTATGTGAAGCCTGTTTGTCATGAGAAACACAAGAGCAAAGTGAGTGCTGTTGTAAAGAGATATATAATAAATGTATGTAGAAAAACTCGTATGGACAGTCAGTAATGAATGGATGCTGAAGGAGTGTGGTTTGAAAGGGAATTAAATAGGTCAATGTTAAAGAAGCACCTTACGTTGGTTTGGGCAATATTTACGGGATGAGCTAGATCGATTTACGAAACAAATATATGAAGGTGAATGGTGTTGATCATGAAAGGAAATTCCATGTAAGGCGTGGCTAAATGTCGTAGAAAAATGTGTGAAAAAACGTAATATTAAAAGTTTTCAAAATAGAAGAGCATGTAAGAGTCGGTGTATGGAGAGATGTTGAAGCGTTGGAAAGGAAGGGGAAGAGTAGAGAGACAACTAAACTGCCTTGTACGTGAATGCAGAATAAAGTAACTTTACATAATAGGTATGTATGGGTGTATGAATATATGTATTGTAACTTTGTTACAATATGACATGGAAGAAATAATAACACTCACCAGGCCAGCCCAACTTGACTCGTTCCGACTCTCACTACAATACACACCGGAGACGCTCGTCACCACAATATCTACGCCCGACTGAACCGAGGTTCGTACCTCATCGCTGGCCGTTTGGTTGGGCTCCCCCCACCTCTCCTCCCAAGTGGACGAGAAGCAGTGACCAGCAGTCTGCGCGCGTCGTTCTGCCGCATTGCAGATGAAACTTCCATGGACTATTTTTTAACGTGCAAACTATTCCCATTGGTTCTCGAGATTATTCTCGAATACTCCCCCCCTCCCTTGTGTTTGTTCCTTGCCCAGAACACAGGTTTTCACAGAATGCATATAATGGCGTGAGCCCAGAGGAGAGACACACATTACTATCTGGGCTTTCGAAGGTAAATAGCCTAACTTTTGTAGGCTCTACACTATATTCCAAATTATTTTTGGCTTTAATCTGCAATCTTTCAGAATTCAATTTATATCTACGACGATCTATTACGTCAACCCTTAAGGCAATGTTTACTATATAGTTATTTGGTCTCCTCTGATATTTTAGGTATATCTAATGTCTGGAAATTGTTTATATGGGCCGCCTTGTTTCCTACCAAGTTTGGTCAAATATAGGACCGCGAGCCGGTGGGTAAAGTAACAATTGTATGGACGTCTTGTTAGGTGTTAATCTTATGTTAGTTCATTGTAATTTTGCTGGTGTCTATTTTTTATGTTAATTAAAGGTGGGGCCACGGGCCACCCAGGACTTACATTTTTTGAGGACATCTTGTTTGCTATTAAAGCGTTTAGGAATTCTTACGTATACTTAAACTTTAAGAAATGTCAAGCATTAGCGTAGTGTGGATGTAATGGATTAGATAAGGGAAATGAGCTATTGCCTCACCCTATGTTACGAATCATGAGAAGGGGTTGTCTCACTGAACATGTTGTCGACTGGCTATTTTGTGTATTATTTTTTATTATGAAACTGGAGACCAATTTGTTAGGTTTTTTTTCTGTTCTCTGAAGACGCCATTTTGAGGACGTCTAATAGTGAGGAGACGCCTGTTATTATTGTCGTAAGGCCCTTCAGGCCCCGGTGGTGTACCTTGGGCCTTGCAGCCCTTCGGGCTTGTGGTTTCTCTATTACTCCTAAGTGTCACTCCCCCATCGAGTTGTACCATGTTTTCTTTGATGATAAAATTATAACTCTCTTGTGCTTATCTCTGTCTGTCATTTCTTTTGAGGGAAAATGCTGGGGGTAGGCTACAGTATGTATGTATGTATGTATGTATGCATGTATGTATGTATGCATGTATGTATGTATGTATGTATGTATGTATGTATGTATGTATGTATGTATGTATGTATGTATGTATGTATGTATGTATGTATGTATGTATGTATGTATGTATGTATGTAAAGAAAATAAAAGGTAGCATCAGTTGGACAAATACATCTGATTGTTTGAGCGTGTGACGTCACTCAGTACACTAGCCAGTGCTTAAAGTTGTGTTCTCACGTGTCTCATTCATTGAATAATTTCGAGTGATTAATTTTTAATGAAAATAAAAATTAAGATAATTTGTTCACATGTGTCATTTATCATAATGATCATGTTGAGAATAATCAACTATTGTTTAATTTACTAAAATGGGGCCAGGTGATGTTTTATTTTATTCAATCTACTACTCATATTATATAAACATTCAAATTGTCTGAAACAGTCCAAAAATGGTTCGGTTTGTTCATTTCGCCACTTAAAAGTAATTTTTTAGAAATCTTATAACACCACATTGTCTGTAAATATCAAAATAAATCTTTACATTTAAATAAAAACTAATTCTTTAATTCCTGTACGTTTTCCCACGGTTCATTTTGCTTTCATTTTTCAATAATGATAATAACTAACAATTAATAAAAGTATAACTCCTTTTAACTTTTAAAGAAAGTGTGAATTAATAATTCAGTCTAATGAAATGTGTGTGTTGACGTTCATTTTATATTAATTGTCAGTGAATCATTGAAAATGACACTTGAGAACTTGGCTTAACATTCAGAAAGTCTTATGAAAGCCCAATTAATTCATTTCTAAATAATTATTGTTAGAGATTATAATATCACTTTTGGAGACATTAACCATATTAATACATATTTGTAATCTGTAAAACTGAATAAATTACTCTTAATAAACTGTTAAAATATGTTCAAAATTATTTATATTGGAACTATTGTACTAACACGGTCAAAATTCAATTTGTTTTTAAGTACTTGGCATTTTAGTTCACTTTCAATTTAGCACCACAAATAACAAAGTCACTAGCGGCAAAATGAATGTAACATATTTGAGCAAAATTTGTATTAATTGTGTCTTTCCTTTTAATTTGAGCTCCCATGCACGGAAAATTTCTGGATCCTTAAGAAAGGAATAAAAAGATTAATTATAACCTTTGCAGGTTCGTTGATTATTTACACAGAAAGCAACAGCAAAGCTAGGCATTTTGTATGTGTGTTTAAAAACATATGGACATACTACTAACTGCTGTGTACTGGGGGGATGTAGTTTCGTGGCTGACGTAAGCAATGACATTAACAAATTCTTCCAAATGACGCTACTTATGTATGTGTGTAGGTGTATGTATATATGTATGTATGATTAAAAATGTTCATTTAAGGGTGATGTAGTTCATTAAAGATTTATAAAAAAATAAAGCTGACGATTTCGATTAACATCTATAACTATCGATTATTTTATTCCATTACTAATTATATATTGGTTTAAGCTACTAAGGACTTTTTTCTTATGAAATAATTTAAAATTTTGAAATATTTGATTTTTATTTACAATTTATTTCAAAATGGGTGTCTGTCAATTGTTTTACATGATAAATAGAAACATATAGTACACACACATAGTGTCGTATACACAAATGAAAAGTTAGTGAAATTTTGAACGTTATAAAAAATTATTTTGATATTTTTTGTCTATATTTAATATAAGAAAAGAGTTTGATATAATTAGCAATTTTGATTTTTTCCTTCACCAGAAAACACATTTGTAGCCGAATAAATATTTTTGTAATACTGTTGCAAGCTATAGAGAAAGTTTTTACGATTGTGTCGTACCATTTATTAAAACATATTTTTAAGATAATATTTTATTTTGATAATATTAATAATGTTTTTCTTTCATTATAAAGTTTATATTTGATTAAATTTTTTTTTAAATAGCATTTTATGAATATAATATCAATTTGAGGAGAGTTCGAGCTTTAACAAACTAATTAAATCACATAATCCAATATCTCATAAATATTGATATATTTTATTACTTGGTTCACACTACATGTAAAAAACCCTTTTTGAATTTATGATATGAAATTTAATTGACTGTTAATATTGTGAATTATGGTCACTTGAGATTTTATCAGAGGCTGACTTTATTTACGACGAGTCTACGACACGCAATCTTAAATTGGAATGAAAGGTTCTACGTCTTTGAAATGTCTCTTCTCTACTTTGTCGAGGAAAATAAGAATGGTGGGAGAGGAGTTGTCCTTTATTGGTTGTGGTAGCGAGGTTGTTAGGATTACTCTCCTTGACCTATTGACCCCATTACCCCCATATCCCCCGACCACCCTCCTCGAGCTAAGTGTCACCCGCACGCGGCTCCGACAGGAAGTCCTGGTTGACAGTTCAGGGGAGTTCCTTTCTCACTCCTAACCTTCCCTTACTACCTCACGTTTTCTGCACTACTCCACTCCTCCTTCTGTTCCTCTCTCTACCGACTCACTCTCTCTTCCCCATTTCCTCTTCTACTGTCATCTCTTTAAACCACAAAACCTCAAAACCTCCTTTTTTTTCATAAACACGTTCAGATTTTTCCCTTACCTTAAAATTTCTTAGATTTGAGAAATGTTAGTTCCTTCTTTGTTTTAATTTGGCTGCCGTGGTTTTAATGCGTTATTATTATTATTATTATTATTATTATTATTAGCACCGCGTCTTACTACCCGTTCGGGTTATACGCACTTACGCTAATGTGCAATGGTAGGGTGATTGTGAGATGAAATGGAGGACCTACAGTTTAACGTGGAATCCGAACCACGGTGGAGGCCTGGCATTCCCCACATTCACAAGATGTCTTGTCAGAGGTGAAGGAAGGGTTTGGTAATCCGATAAATCTGTGCCGGGACCGAGGATCGAACCCCGGCTGCCGGCACAGAAGTCTGACATCTTACCCCTAGACCACCTGGTCACCTTAATGAGTTATTAAGTTTTATTAAGCTTCATTTTATCTTTCAATAATATGAACCCTTTGATACTTCATAAGTGTGTCATAAATCTCAAATATTTAGTAAAAAATAAGCTGCGTTGGTGGACACGTGGTTTGGATTTTCCACGATTGGTATCTCGGGGTTCAAGCCCTGGCTGGATTTGCTGAGGATAATTTTACTCAAATTACTTTCTTATATCCATATTTTCAAACGCAAGTACATATTATTTACGTTTTACCTTCCTAATTTGTATCTGTTTAGTGTAGACCCCTATATACCCGGTTAGTCTAGGTGGATATAAAGACGTGATAAACACATATTTTTATATGTACATAATAATATTGTGAAAAACTACCAATATCAAATAACTCACAGCAGTGGTCACGTGGTTTAATGAGTTAGGCTCGCAATGCCCTTGTCTTAGCTTTGACGGGTAGATCCGTGTATTATTCAAGAGTTGGTATATCGGATATTTTTTTTTACTTGTGCTTTGTCATTGGCAAGTTTGGATCCACTTTAGCTGATGTGAGGGCCTTTTGTATAAAATACCCTCCACCCCCATTCCTAAATTAAGTGGTAACACTTCTTTTAAAAACACCATTGAACACCACATTCCTGCTAGGCTCGTACTAACGTAAGTATCTATTGTTACCATGCCCAAGCTATATTCGGGTCCACTTTTAAATGTGTACATGCACAATGGTCCGCGATACACTCGAGTATTGTATTCTGTAAATGTTTCCTAAGACTGTCTTAGTTCATAAAAAAATACTAGGTGGCAGCACTTACCATAAATTGTGAAAACTGAAATGTAGCATTGTGCCTGCAAAATTGTGTTGCTCTCTAACACTCTAAGGCAACATTTGTTAGGCTTAAATTAAGTGTTTTTCATCTAATTTGTAATACATTTATGATAATTTTTTCTTGCTTTTGTAGCAAAATGTGTACAAATCTTTTGCTTTTTATATTTTGTCTAATAAATTTGCAAAAAAAGAAAAAGTTTTATGTACAAAAACAACTAAACAAATTTTTTCTTTACTTTTATTCTATAAAACAAAATAAAGTCAGAAAAAAATCTAAAATTTCATAAATGACTCCATAATAAACACACAAAAAAAAGTATTAAATGTTAAAAGAAATTCTCACAGCAAAAATTCAAAATATCATAGATTTGGCCAATATCTGACACTTCACCATGTAAATTTCACGCCAGTGTGCAATGTGTTAAAAAAATAAAACATATTATTACTTTAGTACTTTTACAAATTCTTTTTAGGGGACTTTTCTAATCAAAGCAAAACTTTTATTAAATGAACTTCATTGTTTAGTATTATTTTTTTTATTATCTCTATGATTAATCCTTATTTGTATAATAATAATTATATTTACAATAGAGCAAATAAAATTAGTAACATTAATACTATTATTAATAAATAACAATATGCGTGGTGCATCATATGTTTACAGTATATATGTAGATATATGAGCTTATTTCACACCTACAATAATTATCATTGCAGTACCTACTGGGATTAAGATATTCAGTTGACTTACAACTATTTATGGTTCATGACTAACATATGGAGCTCCCTGTTTATGATCGATAGTATTTATATTGCTATTCACTATTGTGGGATTAAGAGGAGTAATACTATATTCTGTAGATGTTGTACAGTGGAACCTGAATAATTCAAAATTGTAGGGATCAGAAAAAAATAATCGAGTTATTTAAAAATTTGGATGAAATAAGTTACTTTATAGGAATTCTCTTTTCCACTTCCTTTAGTACCATTAATTTTTCTGCCAAAGAAATGATTTGTAGGACTGTGGCTTGGACAGTAGCATCACGATACACATACACATACTACTGTACAGTATGTACTAAGCATAACTAAAACTAAATAAAAACTAAAAAAATAAATAGACTCGTGTGTCACAAGAATATTGCTACGATTAAATCACTAAGAACAGTGCAAGTAACTGTTTAAGCTGTTCGACCTTGACTAACGGAGTACAGCACTGTATGAGCAAACAAATACGTATGGGTGAGTGGGGGGGGGAAGGGGGGAAGGGGCGTAAAGAACTTTACTGACCGCATTCAAACGTCACCTCCTTTGTTTCCAAAAATAGAACAACACGGTGCCACAACTAGAATTAGGAAAACAATACTGCACCGACATTACAATTTGCCAAAAGTTCGAATTAACCAAAACAAAATTCGAACTACCCACAATTATTTAACATGGTTTAAATACAAAATCCACGGGACCGGGCGAAAATTTCGAATTAAAAATGATTTCGAACTACGGAAGTTAGAACTAGTCAGGTTATACTCTACTACAAGATACTAATTATGCAGTATCACGTTTCCATTATGTACTAAATATAGGAGCTGTATTTGCTATTATTGGGTATTTATTCGATGACACCATTTATTTATAGGATTATCACTTAATCCGAAATGGTTGATAATCCAAACTATTCTTATATTTATTGGAGTAGACATGACCTTCTTCCCTCAAAACTTTTTAATATAAGCAGGTATTCTTCGACAAAACTCTGATTATTCTGATGCTTGTACAATGTGAAATATTATTTCATTAATTAGATCATTAATTTCTTTTGTTGGAGTTATATTATTCAATTTAATTTTATGAGAAAGGATAAGTACTAATCGATAAATTATCTCATAGCTCCAATTCAATTGTATGGGCTCATATTCCTCCCCCTATAGTACATTCCTATAGTGAACTACCCTTACTATCAAATATTAATAATATTGTAATAGCTGAGCTACATACATGTGTAGCTCTGATGGCGGAATAATTAGCCAGTACTAATGACCTTTGTCCAGGGGACGGAAACACACATGCCAGGACAGCGATGTTATTATTTCTAATCAATATATGTCTGGAACACTATATACTATTTTATTTACGCTCTTTGGTTGAATGTTTCTGCAACAAAGTATATAGCTATTATTTACTATTATAGGAATTTAATTTGCTACTGGAACTACATTTTCTAAGATGGCTAGTATTTAACCTAGCTACAACACTTATGTGGCACAAAGAATCGTTACCAAATGGCTCCCGAATTGTAAAGGGTTTGAATATTGTATGATTGTTCGTCACGTGGGAGTGAGACAAAGAGTATTGATTATTATAATTAATATGGTTGTCCATAGAACACACTAATGTAGCCCACAACAACAAATGAGTACAATTAGTACTATAAAGGTATATAGGAGAGTAACATCGCGATTCTGGTATTTAGGGATACAGGTGTTCATAGCAAGTCTGCTCGTTACTGATTGTTAGTGACATATATATCCCTCTGAGATTTAAGTCATGGCTTCTCTTCAACTGGAGTAAATCTCCCTCCATCTCCTATTTCTAAGACAGCCAATCAATAAACAACGATCCGCGGGTTATTAGTTAAATTTAGTTGAATCAAGTATCATTGTCAAGAAGGTAAGGTCTATAAGCAGCACTTACACTCGCTCGTAGCTAGGTTGATTATCATCAATATGATAGCCAGAGTCTGCTTGATCTCCAAGGACATGTACAAGCTTGTAGATTAACATAGCACCAGAATAAAACTTGCAACTTATATGATATTACACTATTTTCAAACAAATCTGTCTTTATATAAATTTCCTTGAGTAAGTTAATACTTAAATTGGAAACTAATGTATTTAATTTATCTGGGGTTTATTGAATAATCATAGTTTTTATTTTACCCTGAGTGTATATCATACGTTTTTTTATTCTATTTCTATATTCATTATTGGTTAGACCAATAAAACCTTTTAATAATTCAGTTACAGCAAATTGAAAACTATTTATCAAAATCAACCAAATGGAAAGTACATTTTGATTAATTACTATCAGTGTTGAAAAAGAAAGCTAATAAAAGTAATTGAGAATTGTAAGGAGCACTGTGGTAACAGAGTTGACACAAAACCATTATTATATTTTGTAGACGAAAGAAACCATGTTCACAGCTGAATGCACCATTTATTTTAGGGGGATTAGTCTTGAAGGAGTACATTAATCTTGCAAGAAACAAAACGACGTTTTATATCTTGATATATTTTGGTAACATTTATTGAGTTGTCATCAACTTAATACATCAAAGCAAAGCCGGGGGAAATTTAAGGCAACAGACTTAATTGGTTAAATAGCTTGATCTGGGTGGTATGATGTACTATTAACACAAAATTGAGTTCTTAAGTTTTAGTATTTTTTATGAATAGATAATACATGTTAAAATGAGTGTTTGGATTGGTATATCTCGGTTCTTAAGGACCCTAGGCTAACGCTGGATAGCATTGACTAATAGGTTTTCTATTTGTATTTGGTTTTTCTTAATACCTCTTTATTTACAGCAGTACAATATGCATAGGGAAAGCTTCATCAAAATTCTAGAAAAGTTACGTGTTCAACTTTCACATATATATTATACATACGCCAAGTCACGTGGCCTGAAGTAGTCACTGTTGATATATAATATCAATGGCTGCAAAATATCACTAACAATATAGACAAATGTCATTTATTGGTATCAAATTATATGTTTGTATTTTCTATCTTTGTCTCTGACACTTTACACGGCCTCTTCTGAGAATATGATTAAACCCACTCAATATGTTGTTGGTTTTATGAGAATGCTTCAGACCATGATGCATCTAGATACGACGTTAGTCAAAATAACCAATCCGTTTGGCTCCCCACAGATAGTACGAGGGGTCCTGGATTCAGACCCTCTGTGCAGTTCTATGACAGAACACGTTGCTCAATTAAATAACGTAAATCACTCACAAATAACACATGCCTACGTTCTATTTTCACTTAAGGCGAAGAGAATGGTACATACAGATGGATGTTACCTAGCTCGATCACATCCAGTGATCATTTTTAATAAAACTACATCGTACTTGTCACGTACACAAATAAATTCAGATATTAAACACAAACTTAAAGAATTGATACTTGTTGACCCGTGATATTACAACTCAGGTGCTTTGGGACGGGCCTCTTTGCTAATGGTGTCACTGGTGATCGACAAACATTTGGACCTAACCTAACCGTCGTCTTTGGCTCGACTATCTCTATCACACTCAACAATGATAGAGAACATATCGGTGGATTTGTGATACTTTTATCTACCTCAGACTGTTATCTTCACGACTCGATTCAAAGGTTATGGAATAATGAGAAACCCCCACATTTGATAGTGTCAAATAAAAATAATCAACTTTGTGAAAAACACCTTATCTCCATACACCTACGGGATGAAACACGAAAGTATTCTAAACGACCATCATGCAGAGAAAATCGCCTTCTTCTCGTTAGGTCAGACAGCGCTGCGAAACAATAATTTCACTTCTCTCGAAAAAAAATCCACAAGCTCAGGCCCAATTAAAAACATTCTGCACCGAATGTATGCAAGACTCTCCCAATTATGTTAATGTGACTTTTTGTGATAGCCCTCTATCTCTTGACTCACTGCCCATTTTCACCTCATCATGGAATATTTGAGGAGAATAATTCATGCACAAGCTCCGAGTAGTGATTGAAGCCAGTTATCACACACATAATAAAATATCACTTATTTATCACTTTGTTAACGGGACCAAAACAACAAAACAGGATCTATAACGTCATTCTCGAAGATAGTTTTTTGTGCCATCTTTAACATTCACCAGATGTATCACAAATTTAAAGTGCACTCAGAGGATCAGAAGTGAAAAATAGTTTATTGGCTTAGTGATCCCACTACTCATCATTCGGTAAACTATCTCACCACTGTTAGATATGTTTGGTCCAGATCTCTATTTCTGGAAACTAGAACTTCACGCCAATCTGGCTAAAGTGGACATAATTTCCCTCGTACTGTCATCAAATTAAAATATCAAACTTTTTTTGAATTATATTATCACTGGAACGGTTGAAGAAACCCTTATTTTGGAAACTGAGCAACTGCAACTACTATTAAAAGGTGCTTTTATCTTCAAAAATAGTCAATTAACAACCATATCTTCTCAACTATGTCCCAGAGGATCATCAGCCACCAATTTACTTTAACACCGCAAAACAAGATAGTTTTAGGATAGTCTATCTCCAGTATAGTCCAACATCCGACATATTTTCATTCAATATAAATTTCGAAAAAACTGCACTTACTAAACCCAGCATTCTCTCATTAGTGGAACAAATCCTCAACACATGTAATTTGTGTCCTCGTGTTTTATTTAAGTCTTACACGATACCTAGGAACACTTAGACTTCAATAGAATTCATCACTTCATAATGAAGTTGCTACCCGATAGAAAAGATTTATCGATGCATTAATTTATTTTCGGAAAATAGAAGTTCAACGTTCTAATTCTGTTTCTCAAGATACAAACATACAACTTCATGACATGTATGACACCTCAGAACAAGCAAGTTCTGTTGTTGTGTACCTGAGATGTATGGTCACTGACCAAAGTTATGGTAAATATTATTCTGGCCAAACACGCGTCGTACCTCAAATGGCTTTCAATATCTCTCCTTGAACAATGTGGTGCTTATCCAAAATCATTCACTAATAAAATTAAAAGTTGAGACTTAGATAAATTGCTCTAGAAATATATTTATAAATATTAAATTTATAGTTAACAATCATCCGTCGTAATAACACATCGTGTTTTTCACAACGACTCAAAATCCATGATTATGGTACCGAGACATTTCGGAAAGAAGTAATCCAGTATATTTAAAATGTTGGATATCAAAAAGAAGTAAAGGGACAAGGGAAAAGATAAGACTTAGATTACATTACTTAATAACTTAATTAAATTTGTTGGGCAGATTTTAACTTTAATTTTATCATTTCATTTCACAACACATTTGTACCTAAAACATTATTTCGTACCATACTATATTGTATCTTAAAAGGTTCTGTATGAATATTTTTAACGTGTCAACCTATGGTTTAGAATTTTCATTAACTCGTTTTTGGTCTAGTTGATGATGCATTATAATTGTATGTAAATGTTCATATCTTACAATGCGTTTTTTCACTAGAAGTATATTTAAATTATACATCTTGACTGGTTAATTTCACTCAATACATCTACTAATTTAGCAACTGTTTGATCTATAAATTTATTTAATTTATATGTACATATATATTTCAAGAGCAATTTATTTAAGTCTTAGCTTTTACTTTCAACCATTTTTTAGAATGTTTTCTAAAATGTTATCCTTCATTAATGCATTTCTCTCCTCTCTTCACGAGTCACATGGGTTCAACTACAGAATGTTGCGACTCATCTATTGCTTTGCTATGGATCCTAAAACCCCTATAATACTTAAAGGTGTAGGTCATCAAGCACATTGCTCAAACTAAAGAATATATTCCACCTCTGTGTATCACATCTCATCGGTTCATAATCCTGTTGATTGTGTCTCTCATGGTATCTCACTACTCCAACTATGCATACACTCTCTCGGGGGCATAGTCCACTCTGGCTACTATCTGCAACAAAAAATTACCCTTGACAACATAAAGCCGGTGGATGTGATAACAATGATGGCTCTTAGTAGCTTAACGATATGCACACGCCCATCACGGACTCTACCTTAAACTATGAGTGAAGAGTGACTTTGAACTTGGGATAGATTCTGAATATCTCAGTGGTAGAGCATTGGTTCGTTTGTTCAAAGGTTTCCGGCTTGGTTACCATGTCCGGGTGTCATTTTTAATTAATTTAAAAATGATTCAGATACGGCAGATATATGTATTGTACCTTACAAGTTAACCAAGATGGAAGAATGCAACACCATATAATAAAGTGTGTATAAAAGGCAAAGATTGGGGGTTGAACTATTATAACTACGAGAATCAGTTATATTAGAATTGTGTTAGAAAAACTAGAAAAATGATATCTGGACACTAGAATCGAAACCTGAACCTTTGTGTTAACGTATTTATTCCCTACCATTTAGCCATCTAGGGATAGTTCAATGCTCCAAGTCATTCTTCACTCATAGCTTAAGGCAAAGTCTGTAATGGACGTTTGGATATCATTCGATACTAAGAGCTATAAATTAATTGACTGTTAAACTGACCATACTTTAAGTATCTACTTCATATTTATGTGTTTAAATTATGACTATGCTCTTAAGTTATGTGGTTTTATTTACTATAGTCTATAGATTATCTATACTATTAGTTTTTTGTTGGTTTAGGATTTTGCTTTGTATCGTTGTGTTAGTTAAGGTGGAAAAAATATAAAGTTATGTCTTTTTGTTTTTTCGTGGCTCTCTTTTTTGTATCATAAAATATGTTCTGGATTTTTAAATATGGAATTAGACCTACAGAATTTTTATAGCTTCTAATTTTAATCTTTCTCACCGAAACATACATAGTTTAATAATAATATGTCATTCCTTGACATTTATTTCTCTATAAAAGACAAAAGTAATAGCCATGTGTTTTTTTACTATGAACTCTCCAGTCTCTTATCAAAATGGAAATGTATGTATAAACCCAACTAGTTCATTTCTCGCACCTGTCGGCTGCTATTTGTTGCTCGCTTCTATCTGTCAAGTCGTTATTCAGATGCTGTTATTTTCATTTGTTCATTCGTTGAATGATTTATGAGGGGCAGATCTTTTTTTTAATCATTTTATTTTTACTATTCATTTTATGTCTACCTTTTACTCTCTTTTGAAACTTCAACAATTTCTTGAAGAGCTCAAGAAGAACTCGTTCTTTTCTTTCGTATACTTTTTTACTATTACTATTGAAGAAAACTTCAATTCATAAATAAAAAATACAGATATAAAATATAATATTTTATATTGATCAAAACGGGTTAAATATTTTAGCTACCTAATATTTCCGAAGCCGTTAAACATGTAACTAGATTAATAACAAATAGCCTCCCAGAACAAACTTGTAACACACAAATGATCAATTTTTCAGAAATGAGAAAAAACATATATTCCATATACTTTTGATCTCTTAAGGCCAAAATGAAAGTCAAACGTTTGTATTGAATTTAATTTAAACATTACCAACACTTTCGAAGGTTACAAGTTAATGAAAATGGAAATATAGGAAAATTAATATCTGAGCGCAGAACAAGGCTGTAACCAAAATGTAGAGAAGGACAACGTTGAAACCAACAACGACATATAAGCGATAATCTTTATATCTACCTTTTACTCTCTTTTGAAACTTCAACAATTTCTTGAAGAGCTCAAGAAGAGCTCGTTCTTTTCTTTCGTATATTTTTTTACTATTACTATTGAAGAAAACTTCAATTCATAAATAAAAAGTACAGATATAAAATATAATATTTTATATTGATCAAAACGTGTTAAATATTTTAGATACCTAATATTTCCAAAGCCGTTAAACATGTAACTAGATTAATAACAAATAGCCTCCCAGAACTAGGTTGTAAAACACAAATGACCAATTTTTCAGAAATGAGAAAAAACATATATTCCATATACTTTTGATCTCTTAAGGCCAAAATGAAAGTCAAACAATTGTATTGAATTTAATTTAAACATTACCAACACTCTCGAAGGTTACAAGTTAATGAAAATGGAAATATGGTAAAATTAATATCCGAGCGCAGAACAAGGCTGTAACCAAACTGTAGAAGGACAACGTTGAAACCAACCAAGACATATAAGCGATAATTTTTATTAATAACACTTAACTTTGAATAGATTTAATAAGAACATTTTGTTAACTATTGATGCATCTGCCAATACCTAATATGTAATGCATAGAAAATAATGTTGAGTTTTTTAAATAACTTTTATACCGGTAAACTGAATTACTTTCTTTTTTCAGAAATTGATGCTAAATTATGTTAGTTAATCAGCCTTTATTTATTCATAAAATTGCCTTAATTCCAGTGGAATATAACTGCACATATCCATTATGTCTTTCAATTTCTCAGATTTTATTAGTAGCTCTTGAGAATATAAAAGAGGGATTTCATTCAGTGATACACTATAGGGCTTGCGATATGTATTGTGAACTCTTCTTGATTTATTCAGGATTGAATACTAATACCAGGGCTGCAGTTTGTTGTGGCTGGGTCTGGCACAAACTGTTCCTGGATCATCTGCTGATATCTTAAGCCAAAGCGATGATGTTATCTTAAAATCAGGGTCCCTCCTAAGAGAATGTTCAAGAGAAGTCAAGTCTTTAAAGAAAACTATGACCCGATACCAAAAACTTCTGATTTACTGCTGTAAAATATTAGTGTGATTAAATACGGACAAAGTGACAGCATACACCAGTTATTATTTTGGTCAACGCATCTGTCAGACCACATAACTAGAGTCCTTTCTTCTCCGTGGGCAAGAGGCTGGTATTTTGATGTTATATACTTCAATAAGCATGAAGAAATTTAGGCTAAACCTCGCTTAGCCCCACGCTCATGCCAAAAAACATATTGTTGCTTCATTTGTACCGGCATCCTAAATAGCTTGATTATAACAAGAATAATGCCGTCGATAGAAAACAGATTAGTGGGACAATACAGGACATAAAAGCACTTGCTGTAAATCTGTGTAAAGTACATTATATTTAGGACTTTGTTCGGCTTTTTGTGCATCTTAATTCATTGCCCTGTAAGCTATTTCAGTTTTAGAATGATGCAATCTACTTTGATATTCAACAGTCCTTCTATTTTTATCCGTATCTGCTGAAATAATGTACACATACATCTTGTCAAAGTATGAGCAGGAATCTGCTCTGGGAAGACCAAATCTCAGATTAAAATCTGAATCGATAATATATCTACATGTGTGTTCATTGCATTTATACTCAGGATGTTCTTCCCTAAATATATCAAACATTTTTTTTCAAATTCAGATCAGCAGACAGGCAATTATTTTCAGATTTGTTGCGACTGTAATTACTTTCCTGCTTTGGCAATGACCGAATGTGATCTGGGATAGCTTCCTTTGCGTGATCAGGAGTGGGCCTAGTTTTATGTTTCCCCCTCTTGTCACATTACAACTCCTCACATTCTAGTCTCTCTTGCAACTTCTGTATTCCACGAGGAGTTATTTTATAAACATGACACAACATTTTTTGACAAACCTTGTAAACTTTATCTGATGGTACTGAAAGATAAACTGCAATGTCTACGAGAAACTGCTTCTTCAGCCTCTTTTCTTTTAATATACAGAAATTTGACACAGCTTTGTCCTAACAACGTTGTCTACTGATCTTAATTCAAAGAGTAGAAGTCAATAAATAAACTTGCATTATTTAATATAAGAAATACCGGCAGTAAATGTTTTCTTTGATCTGTGCTAGCATTTCTATACCCAGCTGACAAGGACGCTAATCGAATGAGTAAGTATATATCACTGGAAGGTGAACTAAATATGGATGGTATTGAATATCCTGTGCAAATACCACAAATAACTAAGTTTGAAAAACAAAATAATGTAACCGGTATGAGTGAATGCGTGAATAGTGTTCCTGAACTACTTGGGAGGTCAACGTTCAAACCCGACCGGCTGATATAACTCTAAGTTCACCTTACCCTTTGGTAAGAGGTTTCAGTGATGAAGAGATTGGGGTTTGAAACCCAGCTGGGTGTATTTATCTCCACTAAAATGCAAGTAGACATTCTATAAACAAGCAGTTACTCAGATGGGTAATATGAAATACATAACCTTCTTAGTACGCGCTAGAGATCAGCTTCGATGACCATGCCACTCTCACAATGGATTAGACTGCTGATGACAGGGAGATTGTGGTTCAAATCCCAGTTGGGTGTACTGAGTGTGGTTTTTCACTCTCCCTCCACGCATCTGTTGGCACACTTCCTCTAGAATGCAACCTTCCCGTAATTAGTACATATGAGTATAACCTGAACAGGCAGTGAGACGTGGTGATGATGCATAAAGAACTATCAGAACTAATTTGTAAGATTATGCCCATCACATATTCATACGTCCAGCAATGTGATCTGTAGTAAAGATAAAAGTTCTGCCAGAATCACGTAGAGGGTTGTGAAGAAACCCGGGTTCGATTCCCATGCATAGGTGAAAATGTATGTTTAAACATAAGCCAAGCCATGTGATATACAGCCGATATTTTAAACCCTGTGAAGATGTGAGTGCCTAGACTAGGCAGGGGAACCGGGGTTTGATAGCTGCTCAAGGGCGGAAATATTAACTCCAACGCCCCTATCAACATGTCTGGGTTCGAATCCCTCCATCGGTGGTAATATTCACTGTCTAAGCTAGAAACCTTCGCAATCATCGATAATCGACCATTAATTAGCAATTATCAATTAGCAATCCACATGTCTGGGGAGGGGAGGGGGGGGCACGAGCCACCAGGTAAAAACCTATCGTGAATGGAATATATACTATAGTCACTAGTTTGTGTGCTCTCTCCTTCTCCCAAATCACCGTTGTTTCGCCAGCTTACCAAAACATATTGTCAGGAGGGCTGAAGAGAGAGAGGGGGGATTTCGGCCTAGAATAACCACATTGAGATACCATTGGAAAATATAGACCGTTTTCGGTATTTATTATCAGAGGATTAAATACTATAGGACATTTAATGAGGTGGTTGTGGGTCATCTTCAGCGAGAAACAAGACGCAAGACTCAGGGACATGTGGTCGACACCCGTCGCACGCTATTGCAGCGATACACACGCTAACAGAATCGTCTACCTAGAACAGCCTACGGTGGAAACGCACATCAGTGCTACCTACTATACGTGCCAGGTTGTCGGTTTGGACTATTACACTGGTAGCGTAGTCTAAGGAGTCACAGGGGGGTTGCGGGTTTGAATCCCGTTCTGGTACATGAAAATTCTAGGTGTCAAACGTAGACCGAAGGTGGGGTGAAAATGCGGGTACATTTTCCTTTCTCATAACTGGGGCTCATTATTGAATACCGTGTGGGTTAGAAATATACACCTTATAGCAGGACAAAGCCTGCACACACCCTCTTACCGTCATGGCCCCTAAATACCGCACCGATAATCAATCATCGATAATCGATTATCAATCGATATGTCTTGAGGATTGTTCTGGTACGTGGCGTGGAAACAGGCATGGGCATGATCAGATTTGACCCGTTAGCGGAAGAGGGAATGGTGAAGTCACAAGTGTTTAAACCCGTTTGAGGAAGAGGGAAAGTGTTTTGAACCGTTAGCAAATCAACACTGCTTGGAAGTCTATAATCGACAATCAACATGCCGGACGTGGCGGGAAGGTTTCGGGGCGGCTGGTACGATAGGGTTTTGAGCGGAAGCGGGGTTCCAACACCACTTATACATTCATACCGAAAATGTACTATAATTTTTTCATACTCAGATATTACCCTTCATACACAAATACGGTTTATATGTTGAAGCACACCCATTCTCACCACTAATCGACAAGGGTGTTTACAACAGGACACAGTTTTCGATAACAACTCATTACAATACTATCTCGAGTGGGCCAGGGTGCAGGGGACACTACTCATAAGAGCATCTGCAGACACATTCCTGAAATCACACAATAGTAATATATTAACTAACATTATATTATGTTTAAAATGGTTGTACTGGTGTATTCTTATATTGTCAGTTAAATCCATTAGCGATTTAATGATAGTAATATCAGAGCACACACTATATTGTGTTATTATACGTTATGATGTAGTATTATGTTACTTAACTCCTTCATTATCTAAACATTAGATCTGTTGATAAGTGTGATGTATTCGATCATTAAAATTTATTCAAACATAATGTTAGTTACAGAACTATGATATTACAATCACCATGTGGAAAGGAAGGTTACAAACTTGTTGCGTACCTCATCTGGTAGGTTTTTAGCAGCAATCATTTTGCCTCTCTTGGATATAAATTGTTTTCCAGCATCTCTGAGCTTTTTACGTTTAACGTCATACCACCCACTAACATTTTTTTCCATTTTTTGTTCTTATTCATATGGTTTTGAGCACATTTTATAAGTGATAAACTTGCTGTTTCCACCATATTTTTTACTGATTCAACCTTGTTCTGCGCAAAGCAAACTTGTAGCCAACCTAACACAATAAAAATACCATTTACAGCAATTTCAATAGATCTAGCGTGTTCTGTGAATCATTTACAAACTTGTTCTAGGTAAAGCAAGCATGTTGCCAACCTAACACAATAAAAATAGCATTTACAGCAATTCCAATATCTCTAGCGTGTTCTGTGCATCATTTACAACCTTGTTCTAGGCAAAGCAAGCATGTTGCCAACCTAACACAATAAAAATAACATTTACAGCAATCCCAATATCTCTAGCGTGTTCTGTGCATCATTTACAACCTTGTTCTAGGCAAAGCAAGCATGTTGCCAACCTAACACAATAAAAATAACATTTACAGCAATCCCAATATCTCTAGCGTGTTCTGTGCATCATTTAAAACCTGGTTCTGGGCAGCTATTCAATTAATTAATGATATTTCTTATTATAAAAAAATGATTAGGGCTATTGTACTTTTTGGAATAATGTATTGTATCTACACACTATTTATAAACTAACTCAAATATGACCCGCTTCAGTGGCCGCATGGTCTAAGCCGTCAATTTCAAATAACTGGAATGCTGATGACGTGGATATTGAGGTTATATCCCGGTCATATTTACTGAGGATTGTTTTCCCTGAATTTTTTTTCACCCTCTCTTCATGAAAATGTGAGTACCTTATATCTAATTAGACCTTCCTAATCCCTAGCACATTAAAGCAATCGGCATTCTCCATTGCTGAATAACCCAAATGGGTGGTAAAAAACCTAAGAAAAGTCAATTATGGACCCATAAGAGCATCCAGATCTTAGGTCGTTAATTAATGTGCTTAACAGTGACCGTGGAAATTTTCCTTTTTATATTTCTCTCTACTGTTACAGGACTCGAACTTGAGAGCCCTATAATAGTGGATACACGCTCTATGGGCTGAGATAAGACGTTAGTCTAATATATGTGATAATAGTTTTGGTATCGTTAGCTAGTACTATTTCGTTCATTGTGTATCTATCAACACGTACAGTAATAAAACCAATCAAGTAATTCAATTAATTGGAAGAGGACATCCTAGACACGGGAATCGAGCCCAGGCCCCGGGTACAGGTTGTTATATTTCATCTAATGAAATTTAAGTCAGGTATCAGGACTGATCCAGTGGTTAGCCATCACATACCAGTTTGTGATACACATGAATTAACAATATTATTATTATTATTAGCACCGCGTCTTACTAACCGTTCGGGTTATGCGCACTTACGCTAATGTGAAATGGTAGGGTGATTGTGAGATGAAATGAAGGACCTACAGCTTAACGTGGAATCCGAACTACGGTGGAGGCCTTGCATTCCTCACATAAACAAGATGTCTTGTCAGAGGTGAAGGAAGGGTTAGGTAGTCAGATAAATCTTTGCCGGAACCGGGGAAATTAACAATAAGGCAATGTAAAATTCCAATAGTTCTATATTGACACATTAATTATCATTTTTCTTTCACCACCTTTTAGCATTCTTTTGGGATGTACTGTACGTAGCTGAGGGGTGCCCAACACATGGCACGGGTGGCACTCATGGCACGCGGAGAAACTTTAAGTAGTAAGGCAAGGTTCATTAGTTTTGCTTCACCGACAATAAAACAAAATATTGATGAAAACGTGAATACCAAAAGTAACGTTATTTGCCACCCTACCATGTATTTTATTATACTTTCCTAATTTTGTAAATAGTTTCCAATTTATTTTAGTTTTAAATGATGCACTTCAAAGTTCGGCTGCAGCTTAACGCGCCATGTTTCCGTCGTGGTAAAATAATACTATTTATATCCATTCAAAATAAAACGGCAGGAAGAAAGTCTAAAATTGTTTAAAATAATATAAATGAGGAATTTTGATCCAAACAAGAACACTTACCTTTTATTAAACTATATTAATTATCCTTCTAAGAAGTTTGTTGGCTCTTCTATTTATTTTCAATGTCGGCCATGATTTATTTCAAGGCATGCGCAGATCTGTTAAGCAAGTGAGTGGTGGGTCTCGTGATTATAAAAGAAGTAAGAAAAAAAAATGTTTTATGTAAATACCTACAAACTAGCGCGCATTTCAATTTTGACAGATGGAAATAAACATTTTAGTTCTTTTAAGAAAGTTGGTTCACATTCATTGACATATATTTCAATATTTATATTATATTTACATTTTATTTTATATTCATTCCTAGTCCATAGCCAACAACCCGCCTCGGTGGCGTAGTTGGCTAACGCGCTTGTCGTGTTGAGCTCGACTGCCGAGGATGGGGAGATTGAGGTTCTAATCTCGGTCGGGTGAACTGGGGTGATTTTTCATAAATAGTTTTCCATTCTCCCTCCACGCAAATGCGGGTTCACTTCCTCTAATTCAACCTTCCCAATTCCTAATCCATTATCGTAATTAGTACTTAAAGCGTATAACCCAAACGCTTAGTAAGACGCGGTGCTAATTATTATTATTATTATTATTATTATTATTATTATCATAGCCAACATTTTATTTGTGGGATATTATTATATCAAGAGGAAGCTGGGTGTCTAGGGAAGAACTAGAGAATGTTTATATCCTAAAACTGTGGATTGCTTGCAATTAAGATGGGGAAACAACTTTCCAACATTTTGCTGTTTCCACACAGCATATTGTCTTGGTGAGATCCAGCCAAACCTTCATCTATAAATATTTTTGTCCCTGTCTTTTTATCGTCAAGAATCCAGGATTAATATAAAACCTCCATTAAAGATTAAATATATTCAGACACTCTATTAAATCCAGAACATTAATTAATATTCTATTTTATGTCAAAATATTAATGCCTTTGACCTTTTTTAATAATACTATTTTTTTTGCTCAAAACTACAATATCATATATGCTTAGCCTATTCTATTTTTTCTTTTACTCTGGTATTATAAACTTATAATGTTAAGCGTGTTCAAAGGTTACTATTTTAATTGATTAATTTTGTTTAAGAATTGATGTAAACAAATATATTTTATTTTTATTTTGTCAGATTAGAATAGTATTTAATCGGAATTTCATAGGTAGTATTGGAATGTGGTAACAATGAAACAATAATTATAACAACCTACAAAAATTTCAATATTTTTTAAATTGTAGTTTAAATTAATACATTTCATTCAGGGATCCAGTTTATTTCAATTGTTCATGTTTTATCTTAAGTGTTTTTTTTCTTCAACTCTTGTAGAGATTTAAAGCACAATATTGTTGTAGGCATCATTAACAATGCATCATCCAGAAAACTCCCTACCACACCCAGTGGTCTCGAGTGTTAAGGGTAATCGTCCCACTGGCAGTTAGCTGAGCTAAATTTATATTATTATTATTATTATTATTATTTTCTCCTAGTTCCTAGGAGTGGCGCCCAATATAAATATATAATTTTAATCATCTCAACGTTACTTCTCGTTGTGTAAAATATTTGGAAGACAAACTTATATTTTTATTAGACAAAGTTATCTAAAAACATCACTAAGAACTCAAGAACCTTCTCTTTTTATTTAATTTTAAAATTTTACTATTAAAAACAATTTGTAATGTATGTTAATATTTTGTTGTTTTACTTATGTTGTTTTTATTAACTAAAAGTTATTATACAACTATGTAGTATATTACGTCTTCAACACTTTGTTATTCATGTTTTTATAAAATTGGTTTTAAAAATAATCTTAAATGGTTTATGGATTGTGTTTTATGGATATATGAATAATTTATTCATTTTCACTACAAGCTTTTATATGAAATATAAAGTTTTGTTTTCACTCTCACATTCTCAATTTTTTTATATAACCAAAACTTAATATATATATATATATAACCCAGAGCTCTCCAAACCTCACCCAGGAGTAAAAAAATATATCTTTTATTTATCTATTTAGAACCGTGTCTTACTACCCGTGTGGCTTATATGCTTATGTAGTAATTACACTTATGGGTTAGGAATGGGTAAAGTTAAATTTAGAGGAAGTGCACCTGCTTATGCGTATAGGTATAATGACAAACGATTTAGGGAAAATACCTCCTCAGTTCACCCGATTGAGATTTGAACCATGATCTGCCTGTCCTCGGCAAATTTCTTATTGTAGCTATGTCAGAGTAGAGGTGATAATGTAGTGTAGACATTTTGGGGTGAAGTGGCACTTTCAAGTTAATCAGCCTAAATAGTGGAACCCTGGAGAAAAAGGTTGTCCACCCTTCACCTAAATGATACATTAATTATTTTTATTGGTAGCTTCTTAGAACCGTCTTCTGTCATCTATTTATAAATATTTTACAAGTAGTAATAAACTCGAATGATATTCATTAGTATTTTATTCATGTATTCATAAGTTGTCGGTTTGTGGTTGAAAAGGAATGGTATTCTCCACAACATCCAACGGAATGGATCTTCTTATTGTTGTTCACCTTCAAAATGGCACACACACACACACACACTCACACACTGACTCTCTTAATACGTATGATAATTTCATTTTCAGAAGTCTTTTGAAAATAAAGTGAAAGGAAGCTGAAGGGGGGAGGAGAGGACCCGGGTGAGAAATTGAGTTTTGGCCATGACGTCGTTTCAAACAGATGCTACCTTCTCACTCCCTCTCTCTTACTCTTCTCTTCTCGCCGTCTCCTTTCGTTACCGACGCCTTGAGGTATCAGCCGAGTTTGCTCCGTAGTGCGCATGCGCTTGCGGTTTCGACTTCAAATTGTCTTCTCGAGAAAATGTGCCACCTTCACCAAACACCGTGACTATTAATTTTGTATTTAAACATTTCTGTGTAATTGACTTTATTTTTTGTGTCGTCACAGTTCTGCGTGTGGATCAAATAGGAAATATCTCAACATAAATTACTTCATGGTCTATACTTCACTCATGAAATATAAGTAATGTAATATTATATAAAAGTCTTAAAAATGTTCAATATTATGTAAGTACTTGGCTTTATTAATTGTTTATAAAATTAAAACTATTTTATTTATTTTTGATGAACGAAGTATATAGGAAATATTGGGACACTGAAAAACATTCTTAATATATTTTATCAAAATTGTTATTGTAATTTGCCCTTATAAAAAATATGCAATACATTTGTAAATTATCTGTTGATGCTTTCGTGTAGAGCTTAAATAATTAGTCAATTTGAGATTTAAAAACATTTTAATCTCTTATTGGTTCATTACCAATATAAAATAAGAACCATAAGTTTAATGATAATTTAGCTAAAACCTCAAACATTAGGACATAATTTTTCAAAAAGTATTATAATTATTTTCATTAAATATTCCTCCTTGATAAAAAAAAATAGTGGTTAATAATGATTTTTTTCTCTATAACATATATTGCAAGGTCTAATTCATTTTTGATACTTTTAAATTGAATATTCACGGTACGGAAGATAAATTTAAGATGGAGGTATTTTAATAACCGCAACAAAAAAATTGCTCGTCCACAATATGCTTTGCCAAATTTGATTTTAATGCATTTATGTAAAGCTTGTATTTTAGGGTAGTAATGCATAGATCTAATACACAATGACGTCAATCTTTATAAGGTTATATTTTAAATCGATCAATACTGTAATTCTTTATAGAGATAGAAAACTTGCTTTGATCTAGGTAATTATCTTACTATACCTACCTTATTAATACGAATAAATAACTACATTACCCAAATAAACCACGTATATTGGTATATAGTAAATATAATGTAATAATATTAGAACTTAAATTTATGGCCGTATGGTCTAAGGCATCACTCTCGAAATAGGCTTTAATGCCGATATCAAAGAGATCGCTGTCAGGTTTACTGAGGGTGGCTATTACTAAAGGTTTATCCACTCTACCTTCACGCAAATGAATGTACATTTCCTTAAAATTCAATATTCTTCATCCATAACAAATTGGTTTAGTTAGTACTTTTTTAGAAATGTTTGAAATATTGATACCGGTCTACTAGACCTGGGGGTAAATGCGTAACAATAAATTATTCTGAATTTGTTTTTAATTTAATATGGCTTACCCTACTCATCCTGACACAAAATATGATTATTCATTTTTTATGGTAAGTTTTTTTTATCTAAAATACTGGGATTTTTGACCAAGGTACTTTATGTTTCGAAAATAATGTGCTTTTTTAATAAAAAATAATAATAAATATTTTTGGGCAAGGGAAAATTCTTTGATTTAAAATTGTAGTACTCTTTGGAAATAATTAGTACGAAACTCCGCATGGACTTTCTCGCTCTACTGTTTAAAAATGGAGATATTTACTCAAAACTCGTAATATATGTGAAACGAAATAATAGGCAGTAGCAAACTCGAGCCCAAATTGTACTGTACTTATGAAAAAGATATGTTGAGTCCATTTCTTAAATTTTATAATTTTATTTTTAAAGAATTAATGTCCTCATCTTTATGTTTGGACCGATAAATAAGATCAACATTTGGTCCACAAGAGTCAACACTTCATATTAAAATTTCAACTTATTGTTAACATTTTTGACATTTTATTAGGTGTTTCACATCTTCGTGTCATAGTATTGATATCAAATTCCTCATTTATAAATTTTGACCATAAAAAAATATGTAAATACAGACTATTGAGTCAAAAGTCAAGATAGAGAATCGTTGTACAAATATTTCTCCTAAGAGATGTAAGGAAAATTAACATAAACTTTTCGAGAGACTTACTTAAATTTAATTACTCTATGGCATTGGAGAATTATTGCGTTAAAATTTAAGTAGTATCTCTTTACCACTAAAGCTCACAAAATTGTATTAATATATTTCCCAATATCTTAAAAACTGTTAGTTTTATAAAAATATATTTCATATAATTTTTTTAACTTTTAATAGTACTACAATTTTGCAATGGTAAGTTATCTACTATCTCAAATAGTTGCGGAGATACGGAAATTTCAGCTTCTGTAAAGTTCTCTAAAAGTCATTTTCATGGGAAAATGAAAATAGACAGTTTATTAATAATCCTAATCAACACCTAGATACGAACTTTAATCAAAATCGTTAGAGTCAATTTTTTCTCTTATCGCCCTTTCTTAAACCACTCTTAATTTTAAGTTTAAACAGGCACACAGACAAACGGCTTTGCAAAGACCACTTTTTAGGGTTCGGGGGAGTCATGAGACGTATATATCCATCAACATTTCAGGTTAAATCTGTTTATGGTCACAATATTTTACCTTTAGTGTTCGAAAAGTCAATAGATATATTGACGTATAGCTTGAAATTTATTGTTTTTAAACAAATCTGTTGCAAATAAAATATTTGTATTATAAATATCTCTACATATTTTTAACGATAAGTAATTTAATATCTCAAATAGTTTCGGAGATATGATAAAAAGAATGTTAATTTACGCATCGGACTGGAGCCCTTTAATTCATTTTGCTGAAATATTGAGAGTATCCATTTGTTTGGAACATTTAAAAATGTTTAGAAATGAATTTTAATCAAAATCGATAAAGTCGATTTGGAGAAATTCAACTTTTTCTCTCTTTTTCCCCCCTTGAGTAAACTACACTTAATTTTAGGGTGGGATATACAGTTCCAAAACCCCTTAGGGCAACCCTATGAAAGCCCTAGATACCAAGTTTTGGACCGATCGGCAAAATAGTTTATGGTTTAGTTGGAGGTACAGACAGACAGACGGAAATTCAAAAACCACTTTTCCGGATTCGGAGGATCAGGAAACGTCAATATTCCTCAAAATCTCGAGTTATATTTTTTTGACTATCAAAATACTTTCCCTTACTCTGAGATAGTGAGAAAGTAAAAATGCTGTTCTAAATGAATGTGTTTTTAAAATAGACTCTTTAAAAACTTCTATACTTTCTGCAAAGATATATATTCTGGTTGGTGGGGGGAGCGGGGGGAGACTATATAATTCTTAGAAAAATCATTACTTAATTATTTATATTATATTTAAAATATTCTTAAAGTCCCGTTAAAAAGTTTGTTCTATAAATATAATCAACTTTTATAATTTTAAAATAACAAAATATATTATATAAATAATCGTAATTTAATATTCGATTTGTTAAACCTTAAAACATCATTTATTAAAGTGCTTATTTTAGTTCCATCTAAGGCAAGTGTCAGGAAACTGTACGAAAAATATTTTATCCTACAGTTGTGTCAAGCGGTTAGTACGCCTAGAGGAATTAAAGATTTCAAGTTCGTAAAATTATCTTTAAAGTTAAATCTAGTTTAAACACCTTAAAATGTTCTGTAAGGCAGTTCATCTGACAGAAGTGTCATGCAGGCTGTATCCTTAAACTTACCAGGGGTTGAGATAACACCATTGTAAAATATTCATCTTTTTAGTTTTACAAGATTGAAAAATGTGAAGGTATATTTTTTATGTATTTTATCCAACATTTCTATATAGATGGTTATTTTTGAGGCATCTCAAAGGACACTGGTTGGATGTAAACTATTATTTTTTATACAGAAGAGTGATTCAAGATAAATTTAAGGGCTAGGTTTAAACAGGATTTATAAGAAACCTAAGCTAAATATAGCTTTAAATAAAGCTCAATACTATGTAATTATTTTATGATTGAACTTTATTTATTGTTTACTAAGGTTCATGTCTGACTACACATCTGAAATATTCACATATCTACAATGAAATGGGGAAGCAGATAAATTAATAATGTTTTATAAAAATTATCCATATTTTATCAAAGGGAGAATGGGAGTTAATTTAGTAAAAATATACCCTAATAACACCCAGCTGACATCCAATATTTACAAACCAGACCAGACGAGAATATTGCCTTTATGTGTGATCCGACAGTTTTGTGTTGTTAAAACGACCATATGAAATCACAACCTAGCAATTTACAACCTATATAAGCTTCCTAAAACAGAATTTTTAGGTTGAGATCCCTTCTTCCTTTAGGTAAGCAATACATACAAATATTACTAATTTAACACGTAGCATTTATTGGAAGAGAGTGGAGTTGATACCAGTAAAACCATTTTATCATTCTAGAAAAAATAAACAAAGTTCTTGGCATTGAATAATTTATAAAGCCTCCCTTTTATATGGTTTCTGCTTCAACCGTTATCGCTGCTCGGCTATCCCGGTTAATTGAACCTAAGATGGGTTCCCGGCCCGGGCTTTTAAATAAGACAATGATATAATTATTTATGCGTTCTTGGAATGTATCGTCAAATAAAATATAATTGTATGTATGCTTATATAACGTTACATTCGAAGGGTATTTTATTATAACGGTCTCACAATAATAATTTTACTAAGACTTAACATCGCTATTACATTAAATTATTATCATTACTATTACAACTCTTCATCGCTATTCTCTTAGACGTATCGACTGTTGGCTAGCACTATAATAAAGGAAAAGGCTAAATATAAAAATGTCAATTACTAGTCTATTATTATTTGTTCCAAGATACTAATTTATTTCCTTAGTAAAATTCAAATAGATTCCTATTAAAACACATGTACCGTGCTTTATAGTTTAGATTAACATTCACTATATATTATATTTGGAGGTAATGGTTGATTTTATGGTTATCTATCGCTACTACGTCATATAGACTTCAATATACTTTAATTTAGAAGTAGAAGAATATGAAAAAGAGTTAAGGTAATTATTTTTGGCATTGTTTTTTTATCAAATTAAATAACACATATATTGATAGATAGATTCGTTTAGTCTACTATTTTAAATATTGTGTATGTACCTCAACATTCTTGAATATATAATAGCCATTACGTAAATTTACCAGTGCCTTTTATCTTCATTATAAAAGTCCTTGTTTAATTTTATGATGCCTGTTATAAATATTCCAGAATTGATTAGACTACTATGCATAAAATATAGAATTTATTAATAAATATTCTATTAATGTTGCTAAATATCGTTATTTGGAATAAAAACTTAATAAATACGCATCTTATTCGATCCCACCTTGTATACAAATTTGTGACAGTGAAAAAAAATTTGCTTTCAAATGTATGTTCGTCTTTCTTGACAAAATGTATACCAATAAAATGAAGAGTTCATTTGACGTTTATGAAAATTGCGTAATATCTACAGCAAACATAGGTCTGGAATTGAACAAAAATAGTAGTCCTTGTGTACGAACGTCTTAAATTACAGGGAATAATTAAAAGCATATTTTATTTTTACTAATAGTTTAAAATTGTTTCGGAATAAAAAGGCCCAGGGCACTGCGGGGCTTTTAATGAGATACTTTTAAAGCTACATCTAACGCAAAATCATTTAGGTGGGAGTGCAGGTAACGAGAATTAAGGGCACCATTTTTTGTAGTTTTTATATAAAATATTTTTTTTTATGAAAGAAATCAAGTATTACTCAAGGAGAAACATAAAGTTCAATTTTCCTCACATGATGACCTCAACAGCTGTTGAATATAAGTCAAGGGTGTCCTGGAATTTAAATAAGACTTTTTCTCTTCATTTTGAAAGTTTCTCATCTAATGATGCTATGCTCATGACATATATTCAACAACTGTTGATAATATCTTGTGAAGAAAATAAATCTCTCTATTTTTACTGGATCAACTTTTTATTTTAGCTAAATAGATATTTTGGTGTAAAAACTGAAAAAACATTGCCCTATAACCCAAGTTCCCTAACTTCCACCTTAAGCTATTTCTTTTTTTATTCCGGGAAACGCCGGGTATTTCAGATGGTAAGAAATAAACTTCTGAAGCTAGTGACTCTTGTAGAGACGGGTGACGTCATGTCTCAGCAAGCATGAGGCAAGCACCTCTTGATTGCAAGAATCCTCTTCTTATTCTCTTCCTATTTCTTGTTCATCCCCCCCCCCTCCTACTGGGCAGAGTTAATGTAATCTCGAGGTGTAGCTGTCACGCCACCTAATTGCGTTACATTGTGTAATCTGTCATTTCATATACACTGTATGAGGAGCCATGGGGCGAGAGTGGGCTAAGTCAACTTGCCTGGGTGTTCTGTAACGTTATGATTTAAGATCGTGTATAGACCAATTTTCATATTAAGATCCTTTTATAAAATAAAAACATATTATTGATGACACAATTGATAACATTTTACTACTTAAAATCAGTTTCGTTTTATAAATATTTAGAAAACCTATCAAATTTGACATTTGCATATCACATGACTTAGACTTAAACATGTCTGAAAGAAGTTCTAGTAAATTTTTTAGTTCTCAGAAAAATGATTTTTCTATATAAATGTCTCTTTATAATAGTATCGATGTAAGAACGGCTATATTATATACAAAGGCAAAATTCATATATTTGACGTCAATTCATAAAGTTTGTGACTGTCAATTTATACCATTTTTATCTCCCCCACCCTTCCCCCAAATTTAATATAGAGAGACAGATATTCGTCTCTAATTATCTGGATTGATGGTGATTCTGTGGTTCGATTTTGGATCCGAGCTGGGTGTACTTAGGTTTCTTATTTAATCCTTTTCTACTTCTCTTCCAAGCAAAAACGAGTCAAAATTCATATATTTGACGTCAATTCATAGAGTTTGTGACTGTCAATTTATACCATTTTTATCTCCCCCACCCTTCCCCCAAATTTAACATGGAGAGACAGATATTCCTCTCTAATTAAATGGATTGATGGTGATTCTGTGGTTTGATTTTGATCCGAGCTGGGTGTACTTAGGTTTCTTATTTAATCCTTTTCTACTTCTCTTCCAAGCAAAAACGAGATATGGGTACACCTACTCTACAATACCCTCTCCATTTTTACTCAATTAGTGGACGTACATGGATTGCCCGGATGTGTAGTAAGGCCTGTTGCACAGAAAACATACTTATATATTTTCGACAAGTTGTGTGTAAGGGCCAGTTTCATAGTCAGACTTAGTAAACCTCAAGTGTGGTGCTATATGTTGTATATGGTGGTATATGTCTGATTTGATGACCTGGTGGTCTAGAGACAAGGTGTTGCACCTATGTGTTGGGGTTTGGGGTTCAATCCTTGGTCCCGGCACAGATTTATCTGATTACCAAACCATTCCTTCACCTCTGACAATACGTGTATTAATTACAATTTGTGAATGTGTGGAATTCCAGGCCTCCACCCTGGTTCGGATCCCACGTTAAACTGTAGGTCCTCCACTTCATCTCATAATCACCCTAACATTACACATTAGTATAAGTGCGTACAACCTTAACGGGTAGTAAGACGTGGTGCTAATAATAATAATGATATATGTCTGATTTTGACCCTAGTTCTTGTTGTGTGTAGTCCGCCTTAGTAAACCTCAAGTGTGGTGCTATATGTTGTATATGGTGGTATATGTCTGATTTGATGACCTGGTGGTCTAGAGATAAGGTGTTGCACCTATGTGTTGGGGTTTGGGGTTCAATCCTCGGTCCCGGCACAAATTTATCTGATTACCAAACCATTCCTTCACCTCTGACAATACGTGTATTAATTACAACTTGTGAATGTGTGGAATTCCAGGCCTCCACCTTGGTTCGGATCCCACGTTAAACTGTAGCTCCTCCACTTCATCTCATAATCACCCTAACATTACACATTAGCTATAAGTGCGTACAACCTTAACGGGTAGTAAGACGTGGTGCTAATAATAATAATGATATATGTCTGATTTTGACCCTAGTTCTTGTTTTAAGGATAGTTTGTCAATAAGTGAAGTAATGAATCCCAAATATTTGACAGTAAATCTAAAAATAATTCTCAAAATGTCAACCTTTGTCATAGTCGAAGTGACAATTAACTCTCTTGAGCACAATACCGATGATTAGTGATTATAAAACTATATATTAAATAAATAGTTAATGATTTGGTTCATGCAAGGTATGGTCAATCTTTACAATATATATATTGTAAAAATTTATCATATATATATACACTCACAGTAAAAATATATATATAATCACAGTAAATATATATATATATACACTCACAGTAAATATATATATACTCACAGTAAATATATATATATAATCACAGTAAATATATATATACTCACAGTAAATATATATATACTCATAGTAAATATTTATATATATATACTCACAGTAAATATATATATATATACACTCACAGTAAATATATAGGCCAATATTTGTCTTTTTATATACATAATTTAATAGTATTTTACCGGAGACTGATTTTTAAAAACTTGAGAGTTCAGTAAATATCTCTAACGATTTGGTGCAAAATCGTTAATTGGACACTATTTTAGATTATAAATAATATTGTATGCTTATTTTTCTAAAATAAATAAATTTAAAGGTAGTTTATCTATGAAAATTATGTAGGCTATATGTTTGAAATTATTCGGAAATGGTATTTAGGATTTAGCTCAAAATTTATAATTTGAAATTATTTTTCATAATAAATAAGAATTTTATTTTATTTTTTCCAAGTACAAAAAAATTGACTTTTCTAAAATTTGTATTTTTTTTTCGGAGGCAACCTTTCTTTATGTTAGTTAACTGACAATATACTTTTTTATTTGTCCCAAACTCTAGATAAAATATCGGTGAACGTCCTTACCTTCGTTTTGTACCATTTATTTTACATATTTGGTTGATGAATATCTTGAAGTATCCACCTTTTAATATAAGTTTTTATTCCGCCTATTTGTGAAATATCTCATTTCTATGCTGGTAATTAATTTAATAATATTAAGACTGTGCATAACATTTCTGTATCATAACGATTTTAATATTAGCTAATTGGGTACTAATAATTATTCATTAGCAACACATATTAAGTTATAATGATATTTAAGATTATCTGTGATTTATCTAAAATATAATGACGTGAGTGATGTATTACGAAATATACTTACCTTCACTTTGGTTTGTTGATCAAAAAAATGCGTAACACTCCAAGATGCTTCAGTTAAATTGAATAGTTATCTTATTTTAAGATAAAGTTGGTGATGCAACATAGCTTTTCCCTCGCTACTATAATAACTTCCTCATAACAATTATTCAAATATGAGCACATGAAGCCTGGAAGGCTAGTCAAGAGTGTGCCGTGTTTCCATAACATTTATTTTTATTTAACAAACAAGGATTATGAATGTCATACGAATATAAGTGAACGTTGAAATAAATAAATATACATTGGCAGGTAACATATTGGACAGTTACCAGTGTGGGCTAATTAATACTATAAACTATCTTCGATATGAACAATATTATTTACAAATATTGTTTCACGTATGGAGGCCATTGTTTTTGATTCAAACTGGTGCCTCTAGCATCAATCCGGAAAACATGCGTGTGAGAGAGAAGATATGGAACAACTTTATAGAAATGGTATTTAAATTTAAATTAAATGTGTTAATAATTATCCCAACTAAGACTGAGAATTTTTGCAATGAAAGTTCTCAAATGTTAAATATATTATGATAATTTTTATTTTTCAATAAATTTTCTCGATATATTTGTAACAAAAGACAAATTCAATAGGTTCAATTGGTAAGATGGTACGATTTTTTTCTTGAATGTATATATCCTCATCTCACTGAAACTAATAACATATATTTGTCTAAAATATTCTATAAAAACTTAAATACCATCATTAAAGTGATTTTCATACAGAATGAAATTAACGCTTTTATATTTTTAACTATTCCTCTTTGGTAAACTTTCATTGTCATGATTTCAGAAAATGATAAACTCAAAATATTATGTTTTTCAAGTCTCAAGAATATAATTATGTTATTATTAATTATTTAATTCAAACAATTAGTAGCACAATGAACTATGGTTTTTGAAATAAAATTTTATTTTATTTATTTGCATTTAAAAAGCTATTTTATTTTTAAATTGATAAGTGAATAATATTTTATATAGATTTAAAATTTAATAAACAAAAACACCTTTCAAGTTTATTTTTGTTACCTTCGCTCTAGTAATTGAAGTTCCACGGGCAGGTGGTCTTGTTTAATCTAAGATTACACGAAAGATTCAACAAATAATATAAAATATTATTTTATTTAGTTCATGTCTATCCTCTTTACATCCACCACTAAAATGCTGCCCAACTATAAGTTTAAGTCAGAATGTGTCTATGACAAACAAGTAAGCTCAGTGAGGTTGTTCATTATACCAAGTAGTATGGAGATTGTAAGAGTTTATTGCATCTTAGCAATAAGTTCGTTTTAACAACCACCTCCTCCACTTTTTCATAAGTTGAGATATTATTACTTTATATATTTAGTAATGGTGAGAGCCTATAATACAATTTTTTGTCCTATGAATAACTTATATCACAGTCGTACAGAGTATCAATAAATTTTATGAATATTTTATTTATCTACATATATATTAATTTCAGCAAAATTTTTTGAACAAATATTACAAACGTAGAACTAATTTAAGAACTTTCATAAATTTAAAGCTTTTACTTACAAAATAATATGGAGTTAGCTGTAAATTTAATTTAATTTTAGAACTCATTATTGAAAATTTAAATAAACTGTAGCTGTCTCAAAAATATTTTTTTATTACTTAACCACTCTACTAGCTTTGTAAGGTATATATTACCAAACTAGATAGTCAACTGTCGGCAACATCATCCAAACAATAACAGTAATTCCAATCATCACGCAAAATGTGTTAAATTAGATCAAAGCCAAGTTTTGTTATGGAACTTAATAAGAAATAATGATCAAAACACATAAATAAAACGCATTAGATATTGATTGGTCGGGGATTACACCACTACGGGGTTATACATTTCCTCATGATAGTTAAATAACTGAGTATTATGTCCTTGCTATTGATTGAGCAGGGATTACACCTTCAAGAGATAATTTGCCCCCTTATGATGATTGCATACCTGAGTATTCTGTCCAGCTCCAGAAGCTCAGGAGTTCAGAATCCTGGAACGTTGGGAGGCTGGAGTATAATTGTCGTTACACTTTAGGATATAATGAAAGGCCAGATTTCTTGAAACCGATGACCAGCTGTATTTAGCTGACACACATAGGAGCGGTATAGTAAAGCCACCACGCAACAACGTGGGCTGACATCAGAGAAAACACAAGGGTCCTCCCGAGTATCGACCCAGGCCTAGCACAGGTCTCACTTCTAATCTGACTCCTGTTTTAGACATATATATATATATAGTCATATGCTCTATCCATTACTCAATACAATAAAACACTTAAACTCCAGTTTCGATTCATTAATCTCAATCCCTCCTCAAACTTCCCCCACGACCATACCTACGATAATCGTCCAAGGGGAGTCAGACAGTNATTCATTAATCTCAATCCCTCCTCAAACTTCCCTCACGACCATACCTACGATAATCGTCCAAGGGGAGTCAGACTGTCGCAATACAATATTATGCATAAGAGAAAAAAAGTTGTATGCAATATTCATGACTTAACTTAACGAATTAAAATTAATAGGTTTAAAAATTAAAGTATAATTTAAATCTACTTCATAGCCATAGTTATGGAATAAAAATCACTTGACAAAAACTCTAAGAGTATGAATAACAACCGCCTCTAATTAGTGAAAGTCTTCCGATGAGAAGGCGCAGAACCACGTTATATTCCTCCCCTAGAAGTGATTAATTCATGTAAATACAAAAAATGAATAAGGACTAAATAGCCTGGCCTTAGAAATAAATAAGCCATAATCATTGTAAGTGATGTGATGGTTGAGCTTGGAACAGTACCCTTCTAAATGTTAATGGAAGGAGAGAAAAAAACCTGAACAACATTTTTCTCACTTTTTCAGACTTGAAAGATAATACAGTTTCGGATACTTAATCTCCACTTTTACTACTTAGCATGGAAATATATCCCCTCTGAGGGAAATAAATGTTAAATTTTCACTACCAAATCACAATAAAGATAATATCTTCTTTTTTATTTCCTTCATGGCATTTCTTTCTTTTATCCATCTTTTTATAAATGCTGGTTCATTTCAGTTTTATGTTCATGCGAGTGCTTATTTAACTGTAACGAGTTTGTATTATTGTTATATATAGTTGTTATCCCACCCCCTAGTTTGTTTGATAATAGTATAATCAAGAAACAAGCAACTAACTAACTCACCTGGCTCATTTTAATGTGTATCAAGTTTCATAGTATTTTTATAATGCTCAATTTGGTTCGTTTGTTTCAAAAATATTGAGGTAATTTTTTTTAGAACGGATAGTAATACACTGTAATGTGTAGAGTAATGTATTATATTACTTTATATTCATACGACTGTACTCTGATGCTGAACTAATTAATATTATCATGTTATTTAAATTAAGATATTAATGCATTGCATTTTTAGTCACACAGCAGTAAAAACTGTTTTATTAAAATGTTTCGCTATATGTATTTTAAATTAATTAATTACAAAATTGTATACATATTTAAAGATTATAAAGTTTGATTAGTTGAATCATACAGAAAATAAACATGCATCCTAAATTAGTATTATAATTTGGTAGACTTTACCGAGTTTTGAATTAAAGTGGAAAACTAGATAACATAAACCGTACACATAGTGATTTGAAGCAGTATATAGTTCTAACAGATACATAACATAAAACATCACAGTTTAAGAAATAATATTTGGTAATAGCACATATGAACAAATAATATTCGGTAATAACACAGTTGAACCAATTGGTGTTAATTGCTATGACAATTGAACGTATTCAAGTTACTCCAAGACAGTTGAACTGGCACGAACGGTTGGGAAAGTTTTCTTAATTTGATGGTTTTGGGAAAGATATGACGTTTTATTATACGAGATTTTTTGGGGTAAAGAATTTGAACAGCAACTTTGTAATGGGAGTCTGAAATGAAAGAACTTTTACATAATAAAATCACATTTTTTCAGATCGGGAATGATGATATTTACTTTATTATAATCGTATAGATATTAATATTATATTTATAAAAACCTGTAAGTACAGATTACATGATTTGAATATAAATATAATATTGTGTTATTTAATTTGAAAGTGATAATAAAAGTTACTCACTGTCTAAATCTCACTGTATTAATCAAAGTCACTCATGGCTTGAAATAGCAGCTTACTTTGCATTAGTAAATACAAACAGTTGGATGAAACTGGATTCGTCATTCCATTTTCACCAAGACGGTAATTACTTTCATTTATATGATATGGGTCAAGTCATATAGAAACTAGAATAGGTGATAACAATTCATAGTTAATTTAAATAGAAAATAAGGTTTTAGGAATCCCAGTGGTGTTGTAAGGACCTAACAAAGTGCTGTTTTTTATCCACCATAATTAGAACTTATTAAGTATTTTTAAACCGTAAATTTGTTTACTAATGTGTTTATTAGTTATGATCGATCTATATTTTTTATAAAATGTGATCTGCATTGCTATTGCAGAACAACTATACATTTTCCTGCGTTCATTGTTTAGAGAAGTTGACTCCCCAATCCTCATAGTTTGTTGCTTACTAATAACTAGAGCATTAATTATTTTAAGTCTACTTTACTGAATACCCCTTAGTTTGTTTGGAGCTCCTAAAAGAATATGAATTAAAAATTGTTTACTAAAGTTTTATAACAATATATTATTACTCAACACTTATAACACCAATTACCTGTAATTTAGGTACTCTACGTTAAGAAGCTCAGTAAGAAACGAATTTAAAGACTTTTCAAGGCGCTCATATAAAAGAGCTTGGAAATATTCTTATAAGAAATAAACAAGAATTTTAAACCATACAACAAAGTGATATTTAACATAATTAGTTATTATCGTATAGCCCAAAAGGGTATTAAGATGCAGTGCTAAAAATTAAAAAATGTTTAGTATCTATAATGTATTCCTGCTAAAAGAAATTGAGTAATAAATACGCGTTAAGAGTGGTCGGCCATAATTATCGAGGCTCCTTGTTTGATTCTGGGAAGACTTGACGAATATATTTATTACTAGCTCACTTATTCGTACTGCTATTCTAACTAATAAAGAAAATATTAGATAGTCCTAAGTTGAGGTGTGTAATATAAGATGTAGATTCCTAATTTAAACTAGTCTTTATACATGTGTTCACATACATTTTTTGTGAACGGCTTCTTGTTACCCAGTCAGGATATAAGTTTATCAATACTAAAGGTAAAATAAATTAATAGTTTTAGAGGAATTATAACCGCAATTGTACTAAGGAAATATTGTAAAATCGTTTTGGATAAAACACTTTAGTTCACACAACTAAGAATATAGTTTTCACAAACCCTTCACCAGAAAATCTATTATAACAAATTATACACATTTGTCCGCTTATCCGGTTTGACCAATATATATTGTTTATTTAGCAAAGTTACAGTAAATGAGGGTTAATTTAGAAAATTACAAGCACATGTTTACTAGGAGAAGATAATATAAATATCTTTGGAGGGGTAAATTCACCAGGAGCACACCCTTTTGGGAATGAACACAAGTTTTCCTAGTTACTGCTAGGCCTGATATAACTTTAGCGTTATTAAATATTTTAAATGCGTATAACCCGAACGTGGTAGTAAGACGCGGTGCTAATAATAATAATAATAATAATAATAATAATAATAATAATAATAATAATAATAATAATAAATATTTTAAACCAATCGTATCGTGTAAAAAAACCATTCTTCCTCTGTAATACTTCAGTTGACCTAAATAATCTAAAACTTAATCCATAATGTGAGGTTTACTCAAAGACGATAATAATAGTAATAATACTTCGTTTTACAATTTATTTTTACCCGTAAATTGTTGGCAAGAATGGTGAAAGTGGTAGGAACACTAGTTATCGTTAAAACGGTAGCGCCCCGTTACAAGGAAATTCACTTAACGAATCGTACGTGATGGTAGTGGTAAGAGTGGTTCTGGCAGATATGTCAGAAAAATGGGTCATCGGCGGTGAAGTGTTATGATACCAAGGGGGGAAGGAAAACGTATTAAACAATATTACTTCAAGGTCATTGGACAAATACGATATTTGTGTTGATTAATTTTCACACTCTTGACTGATTTGCTCTGAGGTTATGTGTAATATTTTATATTTGTAATTTGACATCGGTGGGAACACCAATTAAAAGTCTATCTCGTATAATCAGTTTGAAAATAATGGAGATGTTGGGAAGAGTAAACTTTATATGGTTATTATAAATAATTTTCCGCTCTCACTTTACGTAAACTTAGATATATTTCCCGTGAATTCTACCTTACGTAACCCTACCCTACCAGTGTAATAAAACTGGGACGGTTTGGATCCAGGCAAGACGTGGTGAAAAAACAGATACATCTGTTCAAATAGTTGCGCATTTCTCCGATGAAATAAGAGTCCTTGATTCTATTTCTACATTGGTGAAATGAGGATTTATCCCATAAACGCGGTGAATTAGCCCAAGAATATTATATTTTACCTTTTAGAATGTGTTTGGATTGATTTTTATAATTATTTGTTTCATAAAGTACTGCTTGTTACATGTTTTATAAAATAACCTTTATTTATATTTAATTTTGAAGCAAAAATATAGACTACACTCTTAAGACTTAGGTTTGAAAAAAATAATATTCAATTATGTCGTCATCTTTGTATTGATTTTTAGATAATTTTAAAACGTGAAGTTTCACTATACAGACGCATAATTAGGAGTTTATTTAAAGCCTAAAAACTGTGTTTGTGGTGGTATCTTGGACACATAAATATTAATATGATTGAGTTCATTTTGGTCCATATTCGTTATAGACTGTGTTTTTGATATTAATATTAACACATATGAGCTTAAAGCTAGTTTACATAATATGCCATCCATATTCATTCAGAATTTTAAAAATGTTAGAACTATTTAAATAAATCAAGTTGATGATTCACATGTATTATTTTAGATTGAAATCTGCCCCCAAGAAATATATGTATAAACAAATAATATCAGTGAGTGGATTCGTCCATTTTAACCATAATCTCATTTAATAGACAAGGGATGTGTTTTTTAGTATTAGAGTTTAAAAGGTTTCATTAAGTGGTGATAATTGTTTAAAAAATTCAGACAACTAGTCGAATAATATTATTTGGCCAAAACATTCCTAAGAACCGTCTAAAATTTAGGGAAGATAGATTCGGAATGAAAAATAAGAAATTTACTTGTTTATCACAAGAAATAAATTTTTTCAATACTTGTGAATTAAGTTTTATTTCATATTTTGGCTGATCTGTTATATTGGTGCATGGATTAAAAAAATGGAGATTTATTTAAAAATTATTTATTTCACATAGTCAAGAAATATTTTTTTATCGTTCGTAAAAAAAAATCATAGCACTATTAAAAAATAAACAGTAAGAAACGCCTCACAATTTTTTTCACTACTTTGTTTAAAAATGGAGATATTTACTCAAAACTCGTAATATATGTGAAATAAATAATATACACTAGCAAACCTGAGAAATAACTGGAGTATGATCACGTAAAATATTTTGTGATTCCCTAATTTAAATTTAAATATTTCTTTTTTAAAGAATCTTAAATCTTATTTGTATATTTGGACCGATAAAACAGATCGATATTGGGTCCACAAGGGTCAATACTTCGTTATAAAATGTCAAATTCCGGTTAAAATATTCGAAATTTTATTAGAAGTTGCACATCTTATGGTTATTGCATTGCTATTATTTTCCTCATTTATAAGTTTAGACTAAAGAAAAATGCAAATATTGACTATTGAGACTAAAATAATATAGATAAATAGTTGTTGTACAAACATTTCTCCTAAGCGGTTTAAGGTAAAATAACATGTTAATAAGACACTTATCTATTTACTTTATGATTTTAAAGAATTATTGCGTTAATGGAGATATTTACTCAAAACTCGTAATATATGTGAAATAAATAATATACACTAGCAAGCCTTAGAAATAACTGGAGTATGATCACGTAAAATATTTTGTGATTCCCTGATTTAAATTTAAAGATTTCTTTTTTAAAGAATCTTAAATCTTATTTGTATATTTGGACCGATAAAACAGATCGATATTGGGTTCACAAGGGTCAATACTTCGTTATAAAATGTCAAATTCCGGTTAAAATATTCGAAACTTTATTAGAAGTTGCACATCTTATGGTTATTGCATTGCTATTATTTTCCTCATTATTAAGTTTAGACTAAAGAAAAATGCAAATATTGATTATTGAGACGAAAATGATATAGATAAATAGTTGTTGTACAAACACTTCTCCTAAGCGGTTTAAGGTAAAATAACATGTTAATAAGACACTTATCTATTTACTTTATGATTTTAAAGAATTATTGCGTTAAAACGTAAGTATTTTCTCTGTACAAATAAAGCTCACAGTATTATATTAATATATTTGATATTATCTCAGAAAATATTGGTTATATAAAAATATATTTCCACTAAAAGATTTTTATTTTTAATAGTACTACAATTTTTCAACGATAATATATTTAGTATTTCTAATGGTTACTGAGATGCGAAAATTTCCGCTTCTGGAAAATACCTTAAAATTCATTTTTGCATGGGAAAAATAAAAAATCAATTTTATTTATAATCTTAATTACTGCCTAGATACGAATTTTATTGAATTTGTTAAAGACGAGTTTATTCAATTTTCGATATTTATTAAATTACACGGAATTTAAGGATTAAACAATCATATTGAGAGACGGCATTGTAAAAAACACTTTTTGGCGTACGGGGAGTCATGAAACGTTGGCATCCACCAATATATCGAGTTAGATATATTTTTTACTGTTGCAATACTTGGCCTTTAGTGTTCGAGAAGTTAATATATATATATTTGCGGTTGACTTGAAAATTATTGGTTTCATAAAAATAAATTTCCATTAAGAGATTGTTAATATAAATACCTCTACATATTTTCAATGATAAGTAATATCATTTCTCAAAGAGAAAAGGAGATATTGTAGAATATTAGAATTTAGGCATCAGACCGGAACCCTTAAAGTGATTTTGACGATAAATTGAGAGTAGCCATTTTATGTTGCATCTTGATCAATGCTTTGAAGTGATATCTAATCAAAATCATTAAAGCAGATTTTGATCAAATCTATTTTTTCTCTAATCTCCCATAAGGAGACTACCCCTAATTTTAGGGTTGAATTACCAATTCCAAACCCTTCCCCCCTCGGGATAGCCCTATGAAAACCCTTGGTACCAAGTTCTAACACAAATATTTTAGGCTCTACTCCCAGGTACAGACAGATGGAAATACAGACGGACAGACGGATGGAAATGCAAAAACATTTTTTTTAGATTCGAAATTTATCAAATGCTTGAGTTCAATTTTTTTGACGATCACAATACTTAATCTATACCTGTAAGGTAGCGAGAAAGTAAATACATACATATACACACATATACACACATATACATTCATACATACATACATTCATACATACATACCTACATACATACATACACACACATACACACATACATACATACATACATACATACATACATGTATGCTATGCTATGAATATAGCTCAAATACAGCAACTCCGTACTTAATCCATCCTCCCTATCTTTGCTTATATCCCTCGCTTCAACAAAGTCCTTACACCGAAGAGTTCATGCTCATTTATTCCTAAAACTCTTTTTGTTTCTCTTTTTCACACATTTTTCTACAACATTTAGCCACGTTGATCCACACAAACTTTACCTTCATATATGTGTTTCGTCTCTCGATCCACATTCATCCTTTTAATATATCTAAATCAACGTAAGGCATTTCCTTAACACATACATACATCATACACCACCATATTTGCACTTACTAACCATGAATCCACAACTTACTTTCTCACTTCCATAACATACTCCTATTCACCAGATCAACATATGCACTATACACTTTATTCTTTACTGCCATACATTTCTCAATCAATTGTTTCAATTCAAATAATGGGTCCATGCAAACTTTACCTGGCATTAAACTATATTTCACACAAAAGTTACAAATAATGAATTTATTTTGTGTTCATGGCTTGGCTTCAAAACATTTAAAATAAAGTTTAAATAACTTTATAAATACATCAGTTTGTGCATCAAGGTGCTAGTTTTTATTTAAATTATACTTGAAATGTCCAACATTTGTTTATGACTTATACTGGGTTTATTTTATAGAGATAAATATATTATATCAGCAACGTGTTTATAGGTGTTCTTAGGCAAAATTATATTAATACATTTTAAATTACATATTTGGTTTGACATTTATAGATATAATAATTCACCACTAATCATTGTTTTTCGGTAGTCATCAGAGATCAAGACGGAAGAAGCCCAACATCAACAAATAATTCAATTCAGCGACAAGGACTTCCACTAGTCTATTTACGATCTATAAAATGACTGTAACCTCTAAACGTCAATACATGTAATATTATTTATAGCCTGTTCACTATAAGGATTATTATGAAATATTTTTAGTTGTCACTTATCATCATAAATATAATATAATATTAATAAGAACCACGCTATCCTTTAAGGTAAAATGGTTTTAGCTTGAATTAATGTCTACACATAATTTTATTTATACTCGAGTGTCAGAAAATAAAATTGTAAAACCAGTTAAAATTTATGACGGAAGAAATATAAGTCAATTGAACACTTTTAAATTACGGTTTAATATATTTTTGTCTGGATAAGCTTTAGTTCTAACGATCAGACATTGAAACTAAAAAGCGTTAGTATCGCTGATTATTAGTACGCACAGAAGTCACATATCCTTGAGTACATTAGAAAGGTCAAATGGTTCGAACAGTACAGTCGCAATATATACCACCCTAAGCAACACAAAACAAAAATTCATACTTTATAAGAGCTCTTGCCAAAAAATACAACAAATCCTTACATTTATAAAAAAATATATATCGGATATTATGTCGCTGACATCAAATTTGATTTGTATATTTTGGAAATATAAAAGAAGTGGCATGTAAAAGTCCTCGCATACACAAAGATATTCATTTTTCGTTGAAAAAGTTAATAATTAACCTAGTAAAACTTCAACAAAATCAATTACGTACTAATTAACAAACATACTGTAACTTTACTTACGCGGTTTCATTAAAACCATATACATGAAATGCTTTACAAATAAGATTAATTATATCATTAAATCATTTCAAATACAATGTCTTATGTCAAAAAAGATTAAATAGCTACAATGGTCTTACATTTAATGTGAATACCAAAAAAAAAATTTACTGAAAGTAATTCGAAAATTTTATCAAAAATTATATATATAGTAAATAAATTACAAGTAAATGAACATATTATACAAGTAAATATGTAGCAAATAAATCCTAAAATTTGTTTTGCATTGAGGCGTTACATGCTAATTTAGAGTAAATATTCAGATATCTTGAACGGTTAGAAGGATGTAGAGTACGAAATATATATAAATTAGCTGGTTCAATATTTATGTATTGATGTGAGGATATTAACGAAACTTGAAATCTCTACAATGGAAAACCAAATCCCCAAGCCTCCTACTAACTAAGTTGACTTCGTTTGCGTCAAGTTTCACCAACCATGGTGGATAGAAAGAGAGGAAATTAAAAAAAATCAAAGTTTCCCCTCAACACTCTACCCTTCCCATAAATGTTAGAGGTAGTTAAAATCTACGAAGTACCGCTGTAAAATGTCATTAAAAAGTTAGCCTAGCACCTCCTGCCTTTCTCGGGTGTTGGTGGAGGGTTAGAGGGGATATATCTAGCCTGAGGGAAGCTTAGGCATTAGTTCTCATTAATGATTATAAAATGGTGTCGATATTAGGTTACAATATTCACGTTATGTGTTCGCCCATTTCGTTCTACTGTTGGGCTACTATTGGATTAACTAGGATTCGGTTTAGTGTAGGAGACAATGAGGTTGTACTCATTTAATTTTTTCATTCATTTTTTACTTTCTATCGAAACCTATGAGTGAAAATACTGTGATCGTTAAATAATCTAATTCGATATTTTGATAAATAACGACTTTTATGACACCCTGAAACCAAAAATGTTGTTTTCACAATGACATTTGTTTTCCTGTCTGTCTGTCTGTCTGTAACTCGGGCTAAATCCAAAACAGTTTACCAATTGGGCTAAAACTTGGTATATGGCATTTTCGTGAGGCTCCCCCCAAGGGAATTTCGGAATTGGATATCCAACCATAAATTTAAGGGTAGTTTACTGACGGGCTAAAAGAGAAAAAATCCAATTTCTTGAAATTCTTTCTAACCTATATACCATTATAAAAAAACATGAAAATTTTAGTTTCCTCATGAAAATGAATTAGAGAGTACTTTATATTGAGATAGTTTTCCCATTTTCATCATTTTTCCACAACTACTTGAGATCCGAGATATCTTATCATTTTAAGTTCTAGTTCTATTAAAGATACAAATCTTTTACTTGAAATGCATAGTTATAAAACCGATAATTTCTTAACTATAATCAAATATATAAAAATTTTAATTCACGTCTTTGAAAATGAATTTTAGTCTTAAGCTCTTCAGGGAACAAAATATTTATCTTTTCTCAACACGTCTGTAACAGTGTTCCTAACATTGTATATTATTGCAATTAGAATCTTTGGTGTAGTGTTTCTACAATAATATATAAACCCATTATTTCATTTCAAATATTTTATGAGTATTTATTTAATGTCTATTTTAAGATAAAAGAAGGGGAAAATCTGTGTGGTGCACCGTATCAAATATTTTTACCTTTATTTGAGGTACTTATCGTGTATTATCTGAACTGATAATTATATCAGCTCACTACTTATATACTGACCTAAGTTTAGAACATACACAACACCCTGCCCCCCCTAACACGTCTGTAACAGTGTTCCTAACATTGTATATTATAGCAATTAGAATCTTTGGTGTAGTGTTTCTACAGTAATATATAAACCCATTATTTCATTTCAAATATTTTATGAGTATTTATTAAATGTCTATTTTAAGATAAAAGAAGGGGAAAATCTGTGTGGTGCACCGTATCAAATATATTTACCTTTATTTGAGGTATCTATCGTGTATTATCTGAACTGATAATTTTATCAGCTCACTACTTATATACTGACTTAAGTTTAGAACATACACAACACCCTGCCCCCGCCCCCCCCCATTAATTCCTCACTATGAAAGGGTAAACACACATTTAATCAATTCTACATTTTTATAACATGCTAATGATCAAACCCAGGACCATTTTCCCAGTATTCAGACACGTTACAGACTGAGCTAAGGCATCGGACAGGTTGTAGTCAAAAACCCAAATCATGCTCCTTCTCCTCTAGGACAGCGCGGAAATGAAACTCTCGTAATTAGTTGTAAGTCCCACACTGGTGGTTATATGGTCTAAGGATTTCGTGCCACAAAATACTGGCTTGTCAGTTATGGGGTTGTCAAGGTTTGAATCAATTTTGTTCAAGTAAAATAGCGAAATTAGTTATACAGCGAACAACTTACAGCCTAGCTTAGCCTCGAACAATTTCTTTTAATATTTACACTAAAATATATAAATATTAATAACAATAAAACCATACACAAGTATGACATACTTTGTCACCTTCTGAACTCTAACAAACTTTTAGTCATCTCCCGGACCACTGAATCAAATATAGGCGTACTCGTTGTCTTTTAGATATTGTTTAAATTGTTTGTACAGTTTTAATTCATATTAAAATACACAAGCTTATAGCAAAGATGAGTTCCTAATTATTGTGATTTGATCAACATCATCTTACCTTCCTCTACTTGACGTATTAATCCAAACAACTATCCCCATACCTAATAAGAAATCTCTTTTTTTTTTCCAACAAGTACGTATTACCTATTTGGGTTGTACGCATATGTGCTAATTACTCTAATGAGTAAGGATGAGAAAGGTTGAATTTTAAAGGACGTGAGCCCTCAGTGACATAGAGAGAGTGAGTGTAAAACAATTGAGGGAAAGCCACTTGACTCGGATAAAAACCCCAGTCTTCTCATCATATTCTCTTGTAAGAGTGACGCTAAGGCATGCGCAATGTATTTACTAAGGTGAGTATCTATTTTATTGTTCAATGCAGGTCCTGTTTTGTATTAAATTTGGGTAGCTTATTGTAAACACAGTCTTAGCAGTGCAAGACCTCCACACTAATGTAGCTTAGCACAATAATCTCACACCTAAATGCATCGTGAAATTATCATTATATTTGTAAGTGCTTTATAAATACTTGACATCTTTCCCGGCCCCTATTAGTGGAATTATTTTCTCTAATTCTCTCTTTTCCATCCCCTCCCTGTTAGAGCGAAGATGCAGATAGCCTGAAGGACGTATATTACAAATTGTTAGGAATATTCTATAAAGAGCTACTAAACAACTTGAAGCATACAACCATCAAAGATCGGACAAAGCTCATTCAGCCATAATGACGAGGGTCGGGCAATACATCACACGTGTTCTTCTGAACCTATTGCTCTAAACAGCCCCCTAGTTGACCATTCCTTATTCAAACCTATATTTTACAGACCCTGGATGCTATAAATTATTCACCAGAGACTCGAACACCAAGCAATACATTTACATTTGTATGATCTATGGTAATTATAGATAAATGATGTATCACCTTCTGTTGGTACACTTGTACAGCTACAACCTCAATTTGTAAATGTGTCTTACTCACATATATGTCCTTGGAGAACTGTGAGGAATTAATAGAAATCATATAATTTTATGACAAGTCGTTTTACATCCTCCAAACAACTCGGAGAGAAAGTATTGTGAGCATCAAAAAAATCGAATCCGAAATGTTGACGAATGTCGACGTTTCATGACCTTCTGAAACAAAAAAGTTGGTTTTCGCAATGGCGACTGTCTGTTCGTTTGTACCTTGGACTTGACCCGAAATTGTTTTACCAATTGGGTTAAAACTTAGTATTCGTGGTTTTCATAAGATCACCCTGAGTTTTGGGGATTAAATACCTAAACCTAAATTTAAGTTAAGAAAACTGAAGGGCAAAAAGAAGATAAATCTATTTTCTTAAAATTCGTTTTACGATTTTGATTAAATTTTATTTCTAGACACTGTTTTTCATTCAAACAAAATGTCAATTTCAATCTTCTCATAAAAATAATTCCGAGGATAGTATACATGAAGAAAATTATTCAATTTTCATAATTTCTCAAAAAATATTTTAGATACGAAATAACTTATCATTGTAATGTTGTAGTAATAATAAATATGAAAATCTTTTGATTAAATCATTTTGTTAAACAAAAACTTCTGAGTGATACGCAAATATATATACTTTTTAGTTCAGGTTTTTGAAAATTAACTTGATTATTATGTGCTTTGGTGGAAAATGATATTTCTTTCGTCTTAATATTTTGTATCAGTTTTCCTAGCTCATAACGCGATAGAGTAATTATCAGTGTCTATTATTTAATTTATGATATTTGGTGTAATGTTTCTACAAATATATATAGACAAACTATTTCGTTTCAAAAATGTATATTTAAAGATTAATGCGGGAGAAAGTCTGCGAGATGCATCGCACCATTAATTTTAAATGACAAAGTTTGTGTCATAAGCCATGAACAATAAATGTTTAACGATGCACTAACTTTTCAGGACAACAATATAGATCGATGGTCTAAATATACTGTAGGCCTACGTACATTTTCCAGTCTGCGACAGGTAAAGCTGAATAGGGCCTATTTCATGTTGAATGGTCAAATGTTTGATTCTACTTTATTAGTTTTAGTCAGACGTCGATCATCTTTTCGTTCGCATGACTTTTTTTTATAAATTAAGGGTTCTCTCCTTGTTTTAAAACGGAATAAATAACTAGCTTATAACGTAACGTTTACTTAACCTTAAATCCCTCCAAGGGAAAACTTGTTTCCTTTCAGCCAATCATTTTTCTCGAGAATTGTCAGTATGGTTATTTATTTAGTACTTCATTTGTTTGTTTATTGCGAGAAAAAGCTTTCCTAGTTCCCTAGTTATTAATTAAAGATTGGTGACCTGGCGGTCTAGGGGTAAGGAGTTGGACTTTTGTGCTGAGGGTCCGGGGTTCAATCCTCGGTCCCGGCACCGATTTATCTGATTGCCAAACCCTTCCTTCAATTCTGACAAGACATGTATTAATCACAAATTGTGAATGTGGGGATTACCAAGCCTCCACCGTGGTTCGGATCCCACGTTAAACTGTAGGTCCTCCATTTCATCTCACAATCACCCTACCATTTACACATTAGC
>CABFOW010003112.1:52269-82325 GCA_902141385.1 Timema californicum | reverse complement strand
AGTAGTTGCAATGTCATCGTTTTATTAATTGCTGCTGATGTGTGAAATTGGGTATAATCCCTCCCCTACATCCCTTACGCAAATTGGGAAAAAGTTTATTGTTGAAATAAAGCCCGAACGGAAAGGTCAACCGTGGGAAGTTTTGTATAACATGGAGGGAGGTTAGGGGAGGGGGTTGAATTTTGATAAAGACATGACGTTCGAGGGAATCTGGAAGTGACAGGCGAATTATTGGTGTCCAATATATATATTTGATGGTCTAAAGGATTTTTTTTTATTATTATATTTTTGAGGTTTATAAAAGAATAAAATTTGTATTCAGTAATGGAAAAGCTTCCCAAAATATCTATACTAGTGACACTTGTCAGTTCGATGGAAATGTATATCTGAAATGTTAGCTTGCGATAAGAGATATGTATAAATTACGAAAATATACCTTTTTTTTAGTCGAACAGAAAACACGTGATTAAGATTGCTATCGCTCTAATAACGATGTAAATATCAACATTTTATAACATGCGCACGCAAAAGAAACAAATTAGTTCTGGATCCTCGATGATAAATCACTGACATGGATCAGAGTAAAATTAAACTGAGTTCCAGGACATTATTATCAAAAATATTTATTAAGGTGGGATGAACAGGGATGTGAGAAAAAGCAAGTGTTTTTGCAATTTTATGACAAAATGTTTATGGACAAAATAAATAAATATTTATCAAGTACAAACATAGAATTAAATTCTACTTAAATGGGGACCTCAACATTTCTTGAAAATATTTCAAGGGTATCCTTGAATTTAATGACAACTTTTTCTCTTCATTTTCAAAGTTTTTCATCTCATGCCGCTATGCTAATGATGGATATTCAGGAACTGTTGATATCACCATATGAAGAAAATTAAACTTATGTTTGTATTTTATAAATATCTGATTTGTTTTTGCCATAAAAAAAAAGTGCAAAAAGACTGGCCTTTTATCGTGTTTTTCTGGAGCTCCGAGTTCAATATCTAAGTTTAAATGTCCCAAAATATTTAAATAATTGTTTGTTGTAAAAATAGTTACACCAAAATGTAGGTGGAAGATAGTGTTAGATAAATATCCCACTAACCTTACATATTTTCTAAATACTAAAAAGAGCGGTTATAAAGCATATAACCCACTCTGATGGCGAATATTCTAAGGCCTCTATCTCGTAATATACTTGACGAATGATTAGGATTTTAACAACGGTCAGTTGAACTGATGGAGGTTTTTTCTGAATGTTTTCCTTCTCTCTATCTTTGCAAATGTATCTACCAATCATTTAGTTTTCAACCTTCCTTTTTAATACCACATTAGAATAATTATGGCATACTAGTGGCTCGTGTCAGAGATATCTGCAAATTATCGCACTAAAAGGTAATCAAATCTTTTTACTCGGAAATGTTCTATAGAATGAAGCCTCATTCGACTTTCTAGTTGAAGGCTTGTTCTTCAAAGGCAACTTTTTATTGATTTTGATCTTTAGTGTTTAATTTTAGATAAAATTAAGTAATCTTCTTCACTCTACTATTATAACTCTAAACGACCCCTCTTCTAGATCTTTACCTATTTGTTGTTATTTACTACCTATGTAAGAATTAAGTTATTATTTTTAAACAAAGAGAAATATAAATCATACAAAATTGGGGTTTCCATGGTGATGTAAACAAATAATGATTGTACAGATGAGACACTGCGCGCACACAAACAAAGATAGAAACACACTAGGAATATCGGGTTTTCTTTGGAAGATTCTATTTTGCTAACATCCTAACTCCTTAACCTTTAAAATGAGTGACAATGTGTCAAGATTGGTTCAGTAGTTTTCTAATAATTTCACTTACCAGAAATAGGCTTATCAAATTATATACATGATATATGATAGAAAGAGTGAAAATGGGAGTTTAAATGTTTGAGTGTGTTATTGTTTAAGTGTGTGGGTGTGTGTGAAAATGAGAGTGTGAGTATGATAAAGTGAGTGTGAGGTGTAAGAAAGGGAGTGTAAGAGAATGAGAATGAGCAATCGAGAGAGTTCGAATGAGTGTGAGTGAATGTTAGCGAGAGTATATATATACATGTTTTAGAGGGATAAATACTGGGAGAAGAGAGAAATAGAGAGAGAGAGAGAGTGTGTGTGTGTGTGTGTGTGTGTGAGGAGATAGTATGTGAGAGAAAGGGATAAAGTGGGAGAGAGAGAATGAAATGAGATTATATGAGAGAAAGTGTGAGAGAATGTGTGTAATAGAATGAGAAAATATTATATAGAGAGAAAGCATGTGAAAATATTAATGTGGTATACACAACATGATAACTTGAATTATCATTCCCTCGAAATTAACTATCAAAGTGGAAACATAATTGAACTTACTGTATTTGTAAGAATGTGAATATACATTACTTTTAAATATAATATACTCAAAATCAAGTGGAAAAATGAAAATATAGCTTAACTTATGTATTTGTATTGTGTTACTATTTGCTAAAATGAACATCAAAACCCATTTATTTGAAAAAAATGAACACCAAAACTAATAATTAGATAGTTAAACATTATTCGAAATAATTTTTTCGTTTTTGAGCTTATAATATATATTAAAACCTATCTAAACATCATTTTACCATTCGCTAAAGAAAACCTAGACAATAATTACACTACCTCAACATTTTAACCTTTTAACTTTCGAATTATGTCCAATATTATTGGTTTCAATAGGAGTTACCGATAGCAACATCACAATAAGGAAATAAATGTTTCCCAATTTTAGGAATCTCAGTTTAAATGTGTTATGACTAGCACCCAAAAAGAAATATTCATACAAAGAGAAAATTGTGATGTGTTTGTACCAACAAATAAAGATTGAGTTATTAATTTCCACCCAAAGAGATATATTTTATTTAGAGATTTACAACCATGCAACAAATAACGGTCCACATGGTGACTAAACAAATGATATAAAACTGAAAATCCTCTGTGTAAATCGAGGTTTTCGTGGAAAACTACTATATTTCTCGACATCCTGGACCCCTAACCGTTCAAATGAGTGGTCGTTCATCAAAATCTGTTCAATCATTTCCTTGTAATTTCTATTACCGGAAACGGACTTATAAAATTATATACAAGGAAGGAGATAGTATCGCCAATATTTATTGATTTAAAAAAAAAAGATTAGGTTGAATTATAAAATGTTTAAAGAATGATTTTCTCAACTTTCCGTAGTTATGACACTACCGTAATGAGTTTAAAAAACTAGATCTAGGCTAGCTCTTACTTAACAGATGCAGACATATTTTTTATGCTCAAAAATTAATATTTTAAAATATTTGAAAGTTTGTTTTGTGTATTGCATTAAGATCTGTCATTACCTTGGTCATTTTAACAGGTTGAGAAACTGTCTTTTAAAAGCTGAAGTCACTCTTTAGTTTATAAGGGTTTTGAGGTCATATAACTAAAGGTGTAACGTAAATTAAAATAACCACAAATAAGCGATGAAATATAAATTCCCTCAATCAGAAATGTTTTTAAATTCAACCTCCAAACCGTAACGTAAAATAAATGCCAATTTATGTGCTTCGTATTTACTTTAATCATATTGACAAGAGCTCCGGCCGGTTCTTCAATCGGTCAATCGGCTCCCCTTTGACACACAAAGTCGGTAAGCCGCCCCTCCCCTCTCCCCCGTCTCTTGTGTGTGTTAGTTTGTGTGTGGCGTGGATTGGTCCAAAGGATCAGGGAGGAATCAGACACTTGGGGATTTTCCTCACCTCAAAACGTGATCGGAATAAAGAATAAAAAAATATATAAGAGAGGATGGTTTGGTTGTGGAGAAGAAGGTGGATTTGCAACCCGAACATAGAAAATACAGGTCAAAAATTCATCCTCAGCCAAAATATAGGTAAATATTGAGCCAGCCACCCGAAAAAGGAGTTTCAATTTGGCTTTATATTGGAAATGCGAAGGGTGTAAAGTTGCTCTATCTAGACTTAGTTGAGTTGTTTTTTTCACGAATTTTAAAATCTGTACTTTTTGACATAAGGCTATTCAAGATCTTAGTTCAAGATGGAAAGGATATGTAAATCGAAGCATATTGGCACCTACATGGAAAAAGGCTGCAAAAACAAAAATGTGAATATATAATTTCATAGTAAAATGTGTGCTATCTTCAAGATATCCATGGATTTTTACTACTCTTCACGGGTGTTTAGGTGGGTTTAGATGATCTTAGACCAGAATTTTATTATTGTTTTGATAGTTGGGATTCATCAAGCTTAATACCGATGGTTTGGATGAATGTCTGATTAAGAACTACTCCATGACCTTTGATGAATGTATGATTCATAATCACCCATGACTTTGAATGCATATCTGCTGTAGAGATACTCATGACCTTGAATGAATGTATATTCATGAGTTGCCGATTATTTTGGATGCGATTCTAGGGAAGGGTTAACCATAACCTTGGATGAATATCTGGTTCAAATATATCAACAACCTTGACTAAATGCCTGCTGCAACACTAATCATTATCTTATATGAATCTCTTTTGCAGAGCTTCATATTACATCACTTGTATGACTAGCGCAGAGCTACCCAAGACATTGGATGAATCGCTGTTGCAGTGTTACCCATTACCTTGGTTTACTGTATGAATGTCTGATGCAGTGCTACCCAAGATATTTGATGAATGTCTGTTGCAGTGCTATCAAAGATATTGGATGAATGTCTGTTGCAGTGCTACCCAAGATATTGGATGAGTGTCTGTTGCAGTGCTACCCAAGATATTGGATGAATGTCTGTTATAGAGCTAGCCATGACTTTGTAAACCAGAGTGCAGTATTACTCACCCACAACCTGCACGGAGATAGCCTCGCTCTGCACGAACCTCTCGGTCCCTCCTATGACATTGGTCGCCTTGCACACATACTCCCCCTGGTAGTCGTACGTGACGTTACTGATGTACAGACGTGGCTCCGACGACCGTAGCAATACGGTTCCTTCGGGTGTCGGTAGCTTCTGAAGCCACTGGTAGTTCGGTTTGGGGTTACCCTCGGCCGAACAAGTGAAGGTCGCCTGCGAGAACAGGGACGCCGTCGTAAGACGATCCGATCCGATACTCTTGATCTGAGGAGGGTCTGCAATCAACACCGGAAACCATTACAACAGTGGCATGCCACAGCGTGTTTCCAGTAGGGAGAATATCTGGTTCAAACCGCGCCTGTGAATAATTGCTATTAATAAATAAAAACCATAATCGGTGGTCAACTGATATAACGCGTCACTCTCATATTGGGCAGGGTTGCTTATGACGGGAAGATCTAGGCTCTAATCCAAGATGAGCGTACTGAGTGATATATTTACCAAATGATTTATCACTCTACTTACAAACAAATGTTGGTACATTTAATCTAAAATGTGACCTTCCACACAGGGTCGGAGGTTTATGATCCACCCAACCCCTGCACCTAAAACAAGTTAGGTTTGGGGGTCATCCCCTCAACTGGTAGAGACAAGAAAATTTTCAAACTATATGTACCTCTATAAACTATCTCGAAGGATATTTGAATAGTTATTGTGGACTTAGTGACTAGTTTAAAAAAAGATAAACCTATAATTAATAATATAAAAAGTAAGCCTAACCTTGGCTCAAACAAAATTGTTTTAATCATCCTCTAAAAAACCATGTTTAATTGACTACAACATTTTCAAAAATAAATAATTCTTTAACATCCAGGCAGCATAAATATGATTCAAACAAGCGGTTGAAACTTTTTTTTTAAAACGTGCATCAAGTAAAAAGACAAAATTACTTTACTGATATTGATGTTTTCAATCCTCTCTGCATGTAATTAATTTTCATTTTAGATTATTTCATGATCTACAATAACTTAAAAAAGTTACATAAAAATTAATAAATAGGTACATATTTCAATATTAACATCGTATCCATTTATCTTTTATTTACACTAGACAGAGCGAGTTTATTTTGACACTTTGCAGTAATTTTTATGAAGTTTTCTGCCAAAGCTTCTATGTCTAAGGCAATTGCATCTTCTTTGTGGACACGTAAAATAGCAATACACACTATGACTACATAATATGGGGTCGGGAAAATTGCGCACGGGAAAACTGTGTCTTCCCAGAAAGGAAGGGAAAACCGCGCCCTCGCATGAATCATCACACTAATAGGTGGGAAAATTGCGCCCACATGACCTTGTCTGTCTCACCTAAATAGTTTTTAACACGGTCATGTGGGCGCACTTTTCTCACTTTCCTCACGACCTTACCATTTTCACCGGCACAGATTGGTTCATCGCACCCTTTTGTTTAGGAGGGTGGGGATTTCAAATCAACTCATCGCACAACATGAGGTCTTGAGGGGGTCAAAGTATATCAATTCATCGCACTTGTCTCCCTGCCTGTTGGTTAGGTTAGGTTAGGTTAGGGTTTTCAATGAACTAAAGATTAGTGTGTATCTGCGAGCATTTGATGTGAATGTATATATTGAGGTTACCAAACTAATTATTGTCGACCTCTTACTCCATTTTTTTGAATCAAGGCTAGACTCTTCAAACACTTTGTTAGGTCCGTGGGCGTACTTGTTTTGTAAGTGTGTAAAACAGCGTGTGGGATGCACTTTTCCCGCCTAATGGTGTGATGATTGATGGAAGGGCGCAATTTTCCCCTTTTTTCTGGGAAAGTCCACTTTTCCCGGGTGCAATTTTCCATAATCCCATAATATAACAAACTTAACTCTATCTATGTTATCTGAATGTAGAATGGAAAATTTCTTTAACTAAATAGGTACTATTAACTTCATTCTAAATCACTCTATAGTTTTAATCAGCGTACTGTTTTCAACACATGCCTTTTTAGTCAGCCTGTAGAGTGCTTCTGGGAAACAACAAAAAAAAGAAGGACAAGGAAAATTATGACAGAAAAGGCTAATATTATTAGTATTTTGGATAACGTTGTGGCTCAAGAGAATACTTGCCACATAGATTGTACGAACAATGACAATCCAACCTACACATTTATATTATCAAATAGAACGATTTAAATGCTCTCGTTGTTACAAAATAGTTTATTTTAGCTTTTGTGTTTAATTAATTAAAAAAGACATTACTGTTCAGCAATTTATACACCGTCGGTGACCTGGTGGTCTAGGTGTAAGGTGTCAGACTTTTGTGCTGGCGGCCGGGGCTCAATCCTCGGTCCCGGCACAGATTTATCTGATTACCAAACCCTTCCTTCACCTCTGACAAGACATCTTGTGAATGTGGGGAATGCCAGGCCTCCACCGTGGTTCGGATTCCACGTTAAGCTGTAGGTCCTCCATTTCATCTCACAATCACCCTACCATTACACTTTAGCGTAAGTGCGTATAGCTCGAACGGGTAGTAAGACGCGGTGCTAATAATAATAATAATAATAATTTATATGCCCTCATATATACATTTTATAATGGGTAAATTTGATATTTACGATAATTTAAGCAAAAATGTACAAGTAATGAATATTTTACGCTCGACCTCTGCACAAGAAGGTATGCAGGGGTCTGTTCTACGCCACTGCTTCCACATCCCTAACTCATTAGCGTCAATGTACGCGTATACCCTGATAGGGTGCTAAGACGTGAGGGAATGTAGAGCACTCATTAGTCAGGTATCAACGAACATATGCGAGGAATGTAGAGCAAAGCCTATAATATATTAACTAAGGCAGGGGTATTCAACACATGGCCCGCAATAACATTTTATGGCGGTCCACTGGCTCATGAAAAATATACAATTATTTTAGGAGAAAAAAAATTACAAGTACCGATATATATTTTGTATAGTCACCTAATAAAAAAAAGTATTTTATTTACGTATTTTCCTTTATTTTATAAACAAGTTTTGCGTTTTACGTAAAGAAAAATATTACGTTTTTATATGAATATACTTTAAATTACAAATGACAACTCTATTATAAAAGGCAAATCGCGTTACCTTCTGCTATGAAAAATAAAAAAATATAAAAAATGAGAACAACAAGAGAGAATACTTAACGAAAAATACGAACTTTCACTTGTCGGAGTAAATAAAAATATTTTAATTTGTATTATATCCCTATATTTTCGGAATAGTATTGCGGCCCATGAGCCAAAAAGAGACAGAATATTTAGCTCTTGGACAAAAATAAAAGTTGAAGACACCTTCATGTACTAAAGGATTCACTTCAACTGGATTGTGATTACGTGTCCATCCCACAAGAGGATATCTAGCACAGTGCTTGTAGGTCAGAAACTTTTCACACCGTCACCACCTAAGGCACAAAGGTGAACTGCACGGAGGGATTAAACACCTCCATCACAAGGTGTTCTACAACACAGCTTCTGACCGGACTCTTTTTCAGTGGTGCTACGTTTGCAAGCGCATGCAGCGATCACAAATCGTCTAGATTGTACAGTTAAAACAAAATCGTTAGATCAATTTTCGAAAAACTTGGAATCCTCAAAAATCACTTATCAATAAGCAACACTTAGTTAAAGGGCTATGGTCCATTTTTTTTATTTCTTAAATATTGTGCCATAACATCTAGATATCAAGATTGAACCGAATCCATTAAATTATTTTGGATACAGGCCCAGAATTGGACTATCGGGCGGGTGGATGGACAGACAGATATGGGGAGAGACCGAATCTTAAATTCAATTTTTGGTGGTTGTGTGTCACATAAAACCCATAATATTCAACCTAATATTGAAGTAGAAATTTTCATGATTACGGTACATTTTCTATATTTCAGAAAGTAAACAGAGGAATGTACCAGATAAATAACTACATTGGTGTTGATGTTTATAATTGATTTCTAAATCTCCATCTACCAAATAAAATAAATAAAAGTAATTAATAGATTCAAATTATTTTGTACTATTATCAATTCAGTGTTGACCAAGCTATTGTGTATAAATATAAAAACACAATATTACTAGAAAATTTAGAAAATAGAAAAATGTCAGTTGTTAATCAAAACAAAACAGAAAAACCTATACAAGCTCTCTCTCTCTCTCTCTTTATATATATATATATATATATATATATATATATAATTATTGGTCCTGTTGGCTCAATGTTTTATGCCCCAACTCACTCATCTAACGAATCAAAACAATGTGTTCACGACGTGGACAAACAAGGTAGAAATTAATTGCTAGGTTTTTGGGGGCGTGGCAAGCCTGAGGCGGTTACGGGATTCAATAACGAATAGTGTATTAAATTGACTCGGGTATGAAGAGAGAGGTAGTGGGGAGAGGGAGAGTGCTGTAAATCAACAAACAACCCGGGGCTTCAGGAGTATTCAGGGGGAAAGGAGTAGTCACCACAACATAAGATAGGGAGGGGGGGGGGAATGTTTATTTACCCATACGTAAAAAAAATAGTATGATCCGCATCGATGGGCTTGAGAGCTAAGGAGTTTATCCTCTTCTGGGTCTGGTTTCCTCCAAGAGAAATTTTTGTGGGGTTGCCAGAACAAATGGAGTAGTGAAGTGAGTGAGTACTGACAGATTGGTTCTAACCTTTCACTATCTATTTAACTTAGCACACTAGGGTGGTCAATAATTTTTTGTTTTGTTTTTTAGTTTCGCCACCCCGTAAATTTGTAACATGTATCCATAGCAATAACATTGTATAATTTCAGTTGAGTAGTTTTAGCGGAAGAGGGTGCTCAATCGAGTGCCGTTTTTGAAATTTTACTGAAAAATGCTTTATCTTGATTTTTTGTTACAGGTCAGTTTCGTGTGTTAAATTAATCGAATATACTTTTAAATACAACAACTGTTAAAGAGTTTTATAGAAGAACGTAAAAAACGTTGGTACATATTTACTAGACTGAGTTAATCAGTGCATTAAAATGAGTTCATAACTCAAAAAAAGATGATATTTTTCTACTTTGACGTCAGGATCTTGAGCCATTGGTAAGGATTAACCAACTTCCAACTCTTCGGCAAGTTCTACTTCGTTATCACCACACATTAAATGAATCAAAAAATATGAAAGATTCTGCGCATATGCTCATTCAAGAAGTCATAGAGGTGAAGAGCAAATCTGGTACTCCATCCAGGCAACCAAATCACTGCGTTGAAAAACTTATAAAAATTCATAAGAACTGGCTGCTTTTAAAGAAAAATAAAACAAGAGCTCCGGAAGAGCAGAAAAATAGAGAGCATTTGTTTACAGAAGAGCTAGACAAACTTTTTGATATTGTCCATGCAAACACCATGAATTCAATCAAAATTGCGGAGACAGAGAGATTCTCATTGATCAAAGAGGTGAGCGTAAGATGATTATAACATCGATTGACAAGAAGCTGGAAAAGACAAAAGAACGTTCTCTAAAACGAAAACAAGGAGCTGAAGAATTAAAAGAAAAGGCCGCTAGAAGTAATGTTTCAACTTCAGTAGTATCAAGTCCTGAACTAAAATTTGATTTCAGTTTCAGTAGCACTTTTAGTGCCGCTAGCACTTTAAAGGATAAGTAAGAAGATGATGTTATGGTTGCATTACCAAAAATGATACAGAGCGCTACCAGTGCCAGTGACGTGCCATCGACTAGTGGTATATCTACACAAAATGTTACCAGCGCTCCTGATCGTAACAAAATAACCAACCGAAAAGCAGTGTGACTGATTATTCCATTGTCTGCCGCACTTGGTTGTAATCCAGCTTCACTCCCAATCTCTCGAAGCACAATTTAACGTGCAAGAAAAAAAAGCAAGGACAGAATTCAATGCGAATATAAAATAAACATTCAACCCAACTTATCTACTTGTAATACATTGGGATAGGAAAATATTGCCTGATATAACAGGTAATAATAAAGTCGAGCGCCTTCCGATTCTTGTCTCCGGTAATGGTTGCGAGAAACTGTTAGGCGTATCCAAACTTACCGCAGGAACGGGGGGAAACACGTCCGATGCTGTTTTTGACACAATGGGACAGTGGAATGTCACAAATAAAGTCCGAGCTATGATTTTTGACACTACTGCCTCTAACACCGGTGCCAAAAAAGGAGCGTGCATTATCCTAGAGGCAAAGACGGGCCGTGATCTTTTATGGCTTGCTTGTCATCATCACATGTTTGAAATAATGCTTTCAAAAATATTCACACTGTGCTTTGGGCCATCAATCTCTCCTAAGATTATATTATTCAAGAGATTCAGCGATGTTTGGAATACATTTCCAAAAGAACACTACAATTGTCTTGACTCCAATACTAGTGCGGAACAGTTTGCTAAAAACACTTGAGAGTCTTACGACTGCTTTAGCTGGAGAAAAACAAATTAGCGATGATTACTACGAGCTAATAGAGCTCATAATGATTGTTCTTAACAAACCACCTGCGAGGATTCATTGGCATACCCCAGGACCAATACATCATGATCAATGGATGGCAAAACTGCTGTATGCTATGAAGATTTTTTCTTTAGGAGTAATTCACAAGCATTTAAGCTAACCAAAAGAGAAGAAAAACAAGTCGTTCAATTTGTTAGTTTCGGTGCACTCATATACACTAAGATTTGGATCGAAACGCCTTTGGCAGCAGATGCACCGATTAATGACTTGCAGCTTTGGAAGAGATTAAAATCATGCGAAGCCATTGATTCCGTAATCGGTGCAGCAGCAAGGAGTGTCAGAGAGCGTTACTTGTGGTACTTGTCTGATGGGCTAGTTAGTTGCCTTTGCCTTGTTTTTCGACAAGCTGTCTTATGGTGAGAAAATTACCATTGTTCAAAAACCTGATGTTGACGGTGGTTCTCGTTTAGTACGAGGTGACTCTGTTAAGCTATCCACGGAAGCCATATTAGAAGCCTTTGTATAGCAAAGAACGCTGAAAACGCTCTCAGTTTTAGACATCAAGGACGCTTTCTTGCAATTACCTCCTGAGACTTGGGGTGAGAATGTTGATTAACTTCAATACAAAAGAAATTTGCGTGTGGTTAACGACACTGCGGAGAGGGGTATAAAACTATTTGAAGATTATAATACGATACTTACTAAGAACGAGGGGAATATTTTTTTTTTACTTCATGTCGTTAAACAGAACAGAAAGATCGTTTCTACTGAAACATCCAAAAAAGTGCTAACAAACTTAGTTTTAGGTTGAGAAAAAAGAACTGAAATTAATATTATCTTGAGTATTGCTTTGTTTAAATCATTTTGTGTGTGTATTTCAATACTGTATTTGAATAAAAAAAACTTACTTTTGATATATACTCGTAATTTACATTTTTTACTTAATATCCTGACTAGTTCTTTTTAAGGATTTTTTCATAAAATTCAGATGTTTCAAAGTCGATGAGCACCCTCTTGTATATAAGATAGGGGGCTGAAATTTTGAACACATAATAGGAATGGTATGTGTAACAAAACAAGGGGGTGGCGTGACTTACACTTGAAAAATTTTGTTTCGCTATTTAAGCATGGACCACCCTACGAGCACACACATAATAATATAGCAAAGAAATATATATATATATATAATATAGCAAAGAAATATATACATATATATATGTATATATATATATATTTGGCTTTTAAGATAAAGTTTGATATTGGGCGGAGGTAATCATCATTTACAAGTACAGCTTCCTCAAAAATCGCTTGCCTTGGTAATAGTCTCTAAGCCTCACGCCTCTTTTATGTCTTAGCTAATATGCATTCTGGTCTCTCGGTTCAATGGTTAATATACCTGGCTACTAATCTAGAGGTCACGGGTTTGATTCGTTGCAGTGCCATACATATTTTCCCAAAATACGTATTGTTTTTATGGTTGATATGGTCTTGTAATTAGGTTTATGACTTCTACTGGCACCACATAATCATCATCACAATATCTTATAGAGATGAAGTAACCTCGCCCAAATGGTGTTACAACCTCAGAAGACGGTTACATAATTATTAGCCACTGCTTGTAAAAGACCAGAAATATCCAGAAGTCGACAAACACTGAGTGGCATACAATAGAAGAACAATTCTGATATTTAATATTGTTTTAAAAATAGAATATTACCTGCACCAAAGGTCAACTCTAATATAGTCTAATCGAATGAATTGAAAAAATAACACCTTGACACGGAAATCAACCCCACTTTTTTTTAATTATAAATGAGCTATGGCTCAAGTCCATAATCATAATCAATCATCCCTTATGCTTCATATTTCATATATACTTTGTATAGTTTTGTTATCCTCCATAGTACAGTCTAGGTTTTCGCTGACAGTGAGGTAGAGGTTCAAGTCCCGGCTTGGTGTACGGTTCTTTTCCCTAAATGTTCTCCTTCTCTAACTATAATTATACTTGGGTGGTTTTGCTCCAAGTTTAACCTTACTCTTACCTACCAAGGTAATTTTACCCCGATAGTATAATTAAATGTGTATAGGCTCAGATGGGTTGTAAGACACGAAGCAGATTAAAAACCAAAATTAATATTAAATATTTTGTCTTTATCATATCACTAAACGGAAAGGAAATGGGCCTAATTTAATTTTGTGAAGTAAAATTGAGCTGTAATTTGTACGTGACTATTGACAATAGTGGACATCCAATCAATGGACAGTAAACAAGAGGTTGAAACCAACTAAATTAGAGAACTTCTAATGATGCACGTGACCAACACAAAATCCTCTAGGCAAATATCAACTACCCTAATCCTTATAATCATTGTCATCACTGAGCTGTCGGAACATATGGTATGTTTGTAGCAAACAAAGGCAGATTGTGATAAAGAGGGACAATGTTCCCTTGAAATTTTTTTTATATAATTTAGGTTTTATATATTTTTAGCACTGAAGTTTACCATTAATTCGATTTATAGAGATATTTACTAATCACGTAAATGAATTTTTGATGATTTTTGAATTTAGAAGAAGTGTACCAGCATTTAGGTGAAGAGGAAGTGTGAAACGATTGTAGGAAAATCCACCCTCAATACAGCCAACCAGGGTTCTAAACCCAATCTCTCTGTCATCAAATGTCCAGTCTGTTGCGAGAGTGAAGTCTTAGACCATTCGACCACCTAGTTCTTGGATTTAGTAATTATTTGAATAAGAATCAAATAATATTAATTAATAGTGAAATAAGATTTACATCATATCTGTTTATGTTGTTTTTTTGCTCACAGCTTTCTTACTACCTATCCGGGCTATCCGCAAATTGACACTATTTGAATAACAACGGGGGTACGCGAAGACATCTTAGAAGTTACTTAATATTCAAATATATATATATATATATATTTGATGACAAATTTTATAACAGTTTTCTTNTATATATATATATATATATATAATATTTCATGATAAACACTCAATAATCGGTGCTAGCTTTATGGATATCTCGATACCTGAACGTAAGTATCCTACATGTGATCCGATAGTGTCAGTTTCTCTCGCTCTCATCTTCACCCCCCTTCCCCTATGATAGATTATCAAATATGTATAACTTGTAATATGCACCATCAACTTTGGAGATAGTACGTTGAAGATAAATTATACTATTTAGCGGTACGGAAACAAAAAGTCTGAGTAGCAATGATCTATAACACTTCAGGTGTAGTCAATTCAAACAGGAATGAGTAAGAATGTTTTGAGTGGTCTCTTTTAATAAATTGATTCACTAACTGTGTAAAAATAGAAAAATTACACCCAGACATAGATTTGAAGCCCGACTGTCCAGATTTACGCGTCCAACGCTCTACTGACTTATATATCTGGGATCTCCACCCTTTAAGTATGTAATTTAACTATATAAATGGTCTAAGGCGTCACTCTCGCAAGAGACTAGACCACCGATGACGGGAAGACTGTGGTTTGATCCCTGTCGGGTTTACAGAGAGTGTTTTGCCCAAATGTTTTTCCAATTTTTCTCTACGCAAATGCTGGTGAACGTATGCTAAATTCAACCTTCCATATCTCTAAAAAACATCGAGGAAAAACCCACCCACAGTGCACCCAACCGGGATAAAACCCCGATATCCCCGTTTTCGGCAGTCTAGTCCAACATTAAAGTAATTTATTATACCATGCGACCACCGAAGCAGGTATAAAGATTATCTGGCCTAGTCTAGTTTATTTCAACTAAAGTAATTAAATACAATTTTAAAGCTAAAAGTATAAGTTCGTTGTGTTAAAGAATTTCAATTCTTTGGAGTTTGCATAAAACATAAAAAGAAGATTAATTTTTATGTTTATTTTAAAACGCAAATATATTAATAAACTACCGCTAGTTTATAATATAAATAATTTTCCACACCAACTTAAGTGGATAAAAAAAAAATTAGTTATTTGACAGTCCCGATAAGTAATTTTCATGAAACTATTTATGAATATTAACACCCCTAAACAAAGATACAATATGTGGTTGTTCCGTTATCAAACTAACTAAGTTCTTAAGGCTGCACTAAGTTTCTAAGTAATCAAATATTCGTCCACGGGTAACTTGGGACCTTCTTAGTAAAAAAAAAGGGAAGGGGTCTTTTACGTCAACATTAACTTAGCCGGAAACCAGCAAGAAGTTAGTGTATATATACAGTGTAAACTTTAGTTTAAAGAATTTGTGTGTAATGCACGCATGCGTGTATCGATTTGGAAGAAACCACTTCATATGAGAGGTAAATAAGGGGCCCATTGATGAAGTTAATTATAACCTTGATTGTATATTAATAATCCTTCACCCTAGAATAATGGACTTCAGTACATACTGAGGACATACAAACATTAAACCTCTTGAAACTTAAGAGTGGGTCTGATATAAAAAAAGGTTTGTAGAGTATTAAAATAATTTTATTTATTTTACAGCTCCATCTCTCATCTTTTTTTATTTAAAGTATTTATTGTTCACTTTATAAACCCACTGATATTATCAGTTCATAACTTGTAAACTTAATTAAATCATGCCGAGAATTTAAATTTGTACTCCAGTTTGATATTATTCTATAAGGACTATTTGATAGAATTGAATACTTTTCTAAAATTACTTCTACAGATCAAGTGAGCTATGAAAGTAATTTTAGTATTAACTTTAGTTTTTAAAACCTAACTTCTACCAGTAAACTACCATAATTCTCTTTCACAGTACATCAGTTTATGATAAACGATATTATGACTATTAAAAGATACAATCAAACATTTATCATTTGGTTTTTAGAGGGTTTCGACCCTTTTCTCAAAAAAATTGTGTGTGTTATATGTGTTTTATAATAGTAATCTTCATATTTCCAGACACTTTAGATTAGAGTTGGGAACAATATTTTTCAATATATCTTCAGTTGTGGCAAATACTAAATTAAACCCAACACACCATGTTAAAATTTATAAATTATATTGCTCAATCGAATATTTAAACGTTACATACTGATTGAACAAACATATTTAAAATATGTATACACTTTGACTATTCATTAACAACTACTTCAGAATAAAAAATTATGAAAACAGTTCGAATATAAGATGAATGATAATTTAATGCTAAACTTGACAATCCTTTTATCAGAAGCCAAAGATGAAGTGAAAGATGAAACAAAGTGCTGGGAAAGGGAGTCTAGGGGGGTATTGGAGAGCAGTGTTGCGTCAAAGACTCATTAATAGAGCATAATTCTTAGAATAATATGAAGGAAATATCAAGTTAGAACTTTACACGCCTTCATGGAAAATATAATTTTATTGTGAGAGCTGGCAAACTCAATTTCGCCACAAATATATGGCCAATTCGTCACTTATGGCGATTGGTAACAGAGTATTTCACATTTCCTTTAGAGAGTGGTTAGTACTAAAGGTTTAAATTTAATTTTTCATAAAATTAATGAGTTCGAATGTAATATCATTGGTGTTTAAAACAGTATATATAAATAATCGTTACACAGCCCAATATTTCAGGGGAAGGGGGTAATTAGGGGTATTATAATATGTATTAAAATCAGGGTGTCTAGTTATTAAGCTCTATTCTATACTAAAATATACTATTTACAATGTACATTAAAATGCTGTAAAATTCACAAATATGTATTTGAATATTTTTTTAATGTAAAGTTCGCTGTTTCCCCCTGTTTTGCTCTCATATCTATAAATATTATCTGTACTTTCACGGTTCTCTCAATTTTCTAGATGCGTGGCAGCCTGGTTTTCCATTCGTATGTTTATTATTTTAGAAAATGAATTCAGATAGAATATGTTATCATAACTATAGATTACTTCTAGTTATGACGAATACAATTTTAAGATATATATTTGCCGACATATTTACTAATTCCCCGATACCCTTACCCTCTTCCTAACAGGTATTAAAACGTGGGTGGTCTATTCGCATTTGAATGGAGTATGTCTGAATAGTTAGAATAAACAAGAAATGTACACACATTTTCTTGAAGAGAAAGAATTGAAAATATTCAGGATAGAGTGCTGCAAATATTCGACCAGGATTCAAAATCTGACCTTACCAAAACGAGCTTAACGTTTATTACGTAACATCCATTGATGCTCGTTTTAATAATTGTTTTATTAGAAGAGTCATAAGTATATATCTAAAATGAATGGATCTCCAACCAAACCTCACCGAAGACACGTAAAAGCTATGATAAAGAGCGTCTTCAATAGGACAGCCAATCTATCGTTGCCTCCATAGAAATAGGCTACTTTTCGTATAAAAATTTCAATAACTCTATAGGCTATAGCATGTAATGAGAATCCCTCCTCCCCTCACCCTTCCCTCTTTATACGTAGCACTTGAATCCATCTGCTACCTGCTCCTTGATTGGCTATCATGACACGCCTTACTGCGAGGTAATATCGGAGGTTGGTAAGTTGGCGACACTGGTTGAGGACAGATAGAGTTGCTGGGTCACGATCTTACCATCTTGGAAAGAAACTTCTCATTCCAGGGCTGCAAACCTCAAAACTCTCCTTCCTTTCTGTATTTCACCCATTCTATCCCCGAGACAAAAAAAAAGTCTGGAATCTTTTGAAAGTTTCAACGTCACTAAACGTTTATTCTAGTCTTTTTGTAGTTTTCAAAACGAGATTTGAATGTTAAACATAGTGTTATCACTTGAAATTATCGATAAAACGTTACTAAAACAAGAGTTGAACACGTGCATGGAAAGAACATTAACTTTAAATGCTACTCATTATCTCCGACAAATACAATTCTAATTTTAAACTCCACAAGAATGATTTTATAATTTAAATTCAATACAAGTTTATTTTAAATATAATTATTCTACTATGATAATTTTACCATCCAAAATTTAAATTTATGTACACAATTTTTAGTTAATCTCCTACAGTTGAAGACCATTTGTATGTTTACAAGCCTGAAGCTTTAAAAATATTTTATGAGGAACCCAAATTTTAATCTGTAATATTCTTCAGACTAAATTTTCAGGCAATTTTTAACAATATCTATTGATTTAAAAATAATTCCAGTAATATGTAGAAAAAAAACTATTTCACAGCATATTTACTATTTAAAAAAGTTCTTGGACATTGAACGTGGATAAGGGTTCTCTAGAATACTAGCTTTCCTAGTCATGTTATAACTATAAGTAATTAAAATCGGAGGTAAGAAGAAATTATATAATATAAGTCGAAAGAAACTCTCTTAAAAAACATTGATACATGATGCAAGGACATGATGTAGTTTTAGTTGGAATGAATTCAAAGTTAACTTTAACCACTTAATTTTGAATATGTAATTAGGTCTATAATATTTTTTAGCACGAAATTATATAAAAATATCGTAAAGTTAACCTTTTGAGTCCCAAATAAGACAGGTCAAGTAGAGGGTTCTTTGTGTTTCAATTTACAATTTAAGAACATAAATATAACAAAAGAATATTGTATTTAAATTATGATCTTGGCTAGTCAAATTTTCTAACCAATCGACTCTTGTAAAAAGACCCCATAATACAGTCCAACTAATAATTATAAAATAACACTAATGGAAACATTAAGTGTTTTCAATTTTGCGCACAAAATCATATTTTTTGTAATTTTCCCAATACGTTTGTATAGACGTTTTGCTGGTTTCATTATCTAAAGCGTCACTTTTGCAATTGACTGGACTGCCGATGGCAGGGAGATTGGGGCTCGAATCTAGATCGGGCTCACTGAGGGTAGTTTTTCCTCATCGGGGTTACACTCTTCCCTCACACAAATGAAGGTACACTTCCTATAAAGTCAATCTTCTTCATCTATAACACATTAGCGTAATTATCCCTAGAGTATTGCCCGAACTGTTAGTGTTTGAGTTATATATATATATATATATAATTTGAATTAAATATATAAATAGATGTAGATTTTGTATTATATATATAAACATTGTATTCTATATATATAAAATACAAACTTTACATTATATATATATATATATATATATATACATATATATATATAAACCACCATGACTTACTACCAGTTTGGGCTATACTTTTAGGTATAATTACGCTAATGTGCTATATATGAAGAATATTGACTAATAGGAAGTGTACCCGCATTTTCGTGAAGGAAGAATGGAACACTATTGAGAGAAAACCACCCTCAGGTAAACCGATCGGGATTCAAGCCCCAATCTCCTCGTCATCGTCAGGCCAGTCTATTTCTTATATAAATTGAATATTATATATATATACATATAAAGTTTGTATTTTCCTATGAAAATTAGGCCATATATATGTCCCAGCCAATGACAAAGAAAGGGTTTTGTTGGTTCTAAGTAATCAGTTCCACTTGAAATAGCGTAGGGTGGAGGTAAATGTAGAGAAGGGCGTGTAATGGTAACCGAGAAGAACGAATGCGGTGTGTGAGGAACGGAAATGGGGTGAAAAGGGAAGGGGGAGAGAAGGTGTAGAAAACGTGTGGGGGGGGGGATGGGCGCGGCAGGTTTGGTTGAATCAGCAAGGAACAAATGGGATGAATTAGCGTCGTAAATTCTAACATTGCCGAACGGGAGGCGCAAGTGAAACGAAAAAAAAGAGGTTGTTAGTGTGATCATGGATAAGTGGTAGCGGTAGAATTATTCCATCCACTACAAATAACATAAATTTTATTTGAAATATATTTTTTAAATATGTACAGTGAACACTCTCTTTATATTATTGCTCTATCTTATAATTTGCACTATAGTGGGGCTATGAACTTTAGGTTGGCACCGTTCAGGGTAGAAAAAAGGGCACATTAAATGCATGAATTAAAGGTTTAATCTAAAGGTGATTAAGGATGAGGTTATTTTAGAGGAAGTGCAGTTACATAAGAATTGAAATACCTATTTGCTGACCTATGCGTTCACCAGAGGTAGATTCATTCGTTTTTAATTTGTGAGGCCACTTGAAATCAATTGATTTTTTTCAACACCCATTGCGAGTATTGAAGGATTCAACAGGGCTGTTAACGAATCCGACACATACCTGCTTTTTTTTTTAAGAGTGCGTTATTCTATGACACGATGACTGCAGGCTCGCATTTAGAACTAAATATGGCCATTTTGAGCACTTCCTATAATATTAAGCTGCTCCCCATTACTGGAATACAAACATGATTATAGCTTGAAAATAAGGTAAAATGGGACATATTTTTCACTTTGAGTAAAGTTTGAACCAAATCGAGGTTAATTTTTAGATTTCGAGTAGTATAAAATAATATTTGTACAATAAATATTTCAAGTTAAATTTATATAATAGATCCATGCATATACCATAAATAAGTACAAACATACTTTTTTTGTTGCTAATTTTTTTTGTAAAGAAACTTAAAATTACAATAATTTGGTTTTTAAAATAATTTTAAAATAACCACAATTTTTTTAACTATAAAAGAGGAAATATTGAATGCCTCTATTTGCTATAAAATGTTATCTTAATTTTTTTTAAAGTATTTAAATCATTTAATGAAGACTTTATGAACCAACTGATTATATTAATAGCACATGATAATTTCTATTAGCGAGAGTGAAAGGGCCTACCAATGTTGCCGGGAAAGTCATTTTAATCTAACTTCCAGGTCTTTTTTTTATACATGTCATGGCACCAGCGATTTTATTTAACCTCAGTAGGAAGTTGTTCCAAGAATTTTTATCACTCAAGAAAAATCAGTTGATCCCAGTTCGGTTTGAAACCACGAACATCGGGTTCTGAGGCAATCACTTCACCCCTAGACCACCGAGGATGACATCTAAAAATTAAATAAAATTAATTAAACTAGGAATTTTCAATAACTATAAGGAATGGAAATTCTGAGTACTAAAACTTTTCAAGTTTTATAAAACTCGAACGCTAGTTTTCGAATACTTCCACACACTTAATTACATAATTATATTAGGGTACATTCTATATAGCCTACATGTATTTAAGTCATCGAGTTTTACTATTAGTTTGTGTTGTAGCCCTAATTCTATATTATGTTAAAAATAAATATATTAAAAATATAATAATTAACTTGTTCTCAATACAATTTTATAAAAAATGTGATTATTTTAAGATAAACAGATATTTGTTACCCTGATCTTTGGGAATGAAGACTTGATTAAAAGCTTTTATAATCGTATTTGCTGATGATGGGGAGGTAAGGATATAAATACCAGTCAGGTGAACTAGTTTTTCCCCTCTTAATAGATTCACACTTTCTACTATTGCAAATAAAATTATTTATTTATTCTAAAGCCTGAATAAGATATGAAATTAAGATGCGGAGTAAAAATTTAATCAAACAAATTGTTTGTAGATTATATAAAAGGTTTATTATAATGACTTACTCTAATCCTGCTTCTCTTGCCTCATGGTATAATACGTCATTATCACAAAAGACTAGATTGCTGTAGACGGGAAGATCGGGTTTCAAGTCTCGGTAGGTTGTATAGGGGAGTTTTTTATTATATTGTTTTCTACTTTCCCTCCAAGCAAATGCGGGTACACTGCATCTACATTTAACCTTATTCTTCCCTAACCCATAAGCGTAATTAGTACATAGGTGTGCAACCCAAACGGGTAATAAAACGCAGTGTTAAAAAAACTTACCGATAAAGAGATCATAAGAGAAGGGGTAAGTGAGACTATCAGCTTTCGTAAGGAGAAATAATGGAAAACCACATTGTGTAAAAATGGCTCACCGTGCATTCGGGTAAAATTTGAGACATAATATTTCAGTTTGGTATTTGATAATCACTTAAAGCAGGGTGTTCCAACGTTTTTAATCCCAAGGACCAAATACAATTCTAAGCTTCCACCACGTTATTTTCAATACCAATGAATAAATTGTATTTTTATTTGATATAATTTTTAAAATCATAATGCACAAAAAAAAATCTCCCAAAATTGTATTGTGAAATATCCACGCCCTCACACTTCCACAAATTAACTTAGCTTTATATATATTATATATTTTTAAAGGTTTTCATTAATTATAGTAAAATGCAATCATAATATTTTTAAATAAAATATTTTTATCTGAATCTTAAGATATTTCATATCTTCCACTAAGGGTTTCCCTTTAATTTTCGTCCAGGATACTGTGAGGGCCACCACATTTTTAGGGCGTGTGGGCAGCCAGTTGGGCCACACTGGATTATAGCCCTCTTTTTCTATCATCCCCTATACCCGTTAAATTTCTCAACGACGCGGTGAACCCACAGAAATATTTCAAGTGCACTTCAAACAAACGTTACAGGTAACATCTTCCATCGGTGGTGTGAAGGCTACTCAGAGTAAAGAGAGAGGTAAACAATCGTACGAGCTTATGGGAGGTGTGAGGTAATGAATGGCGAAGAGGGTGAGAAGACTATTTAGCAACACACAAACCCCCCGCTCGCTACCTTCCCAACCCCTTCTTCTTTCCCATTCCACCTTTTCTAATTTCCCCCCTTGTTCGTGGTGAAACTTTTCAGAATCGAAAGAGAACAAAACGTGAAAGTTTGTAGGACAAGCTGTGTGAATGGGAACGAGCAGATAGGGAGGGAATTGAACGCGATGGGAATAGAGGGATAGATGAGGTGTAGGGAAGGTGGGGGAGGGGGGGATATTATTTATACAACGAACGAGCTTGCAACTCGAACAAATTTTCGATCACAAAATGGGTTCCCGACGAGCTACTCTACAAGTTCATATTTTGTGTTGATAAAGCAATTTGGATGATAGTAATGAATTAACTGGGCGCCCCTCTTTGTGTAACATAACGTTGTATTTTTTTTATGTGGGAGATAGAGAAAGAGGGAATCGATATTGAACTACAAATAGAGTTTGGTTTACCCTCCATAACGAGGATAAAGTGGTTTTTTTTTGTATGATGATGTGTATATAATAGCAGTCCTAGTCAATTATATGAGTGGATGGGAGGACAAAATACTATTATTATGGAATCGAGTCGAAAGGGCTACAATGGTTAATGGATGTTTCTAGCCAGAAGAAATATTAAGCGTTTAATACACCTCACAAACTATTTCCATTTTTACAACCGTACGGATCTTGAATATTGATTTTTGTTAAAGAAGAAAGATTGATGATGATAATACGGTAGAACCTTAATAATCCGAACTAATTGGGATCGAAGCTTGTTTGGATTAGCGAAAATTCGTATAGAGCGGGATAATCTAGGGATACAATATTTTCACGAATTTTAAATTACAGTTGCATGAGTTAAATCAAATTATCGTTTATTTAACTGTTAAATATAGCACTTGATATTTACTGTAATTATCTTTAGCAACAGGAAAACACACTTTGATGAATACAACATGTAGATAATAAGCATTTTATTATTAATTATCACTCTTGTTTCTTAAAATTCTGTTTTAACTTTGAACTTGTTAAACAATAAAATATATTTCATTTGATTTAAATTTTCTCCACATTTTCCGAAATGAGCTTTTGGAATATCCGGAGTTTTTGATTACCAAGGTTCGGTCTAACGGGTTTGTACTATAATAATAATAATAATAATAATAATAATAATAATAATAATAATAATAATAATATGAAAGATGTACTCTGTCTACCTTGAAAGATAATAGATACACTACGGCCTTATCATAATATATTACACCATAGTGGAAAAGTGCAAGGTAATCTTGCTACCTTTAGGGGTGAACCGAATGTACTAACTATACCGTTACAACCAAAATAAGTGTTTACTCCTTGACCACCTTTACGAAAAAGAATGGTAGATCTGCTCTAAATTCTACATAACTCATCTCTACCCTAGTTGTAAAATTAAATGGGGATTAACTGGATGTGTAGTAAGACATGATATGTTTAAAATAATAATATAAAGCTATTTATAACAGCTTCTTGTGTGAATTTATATTGGATCAAGGTTTAATACTGACGATGTTTCAATTTGAGATTATTAAGTATAAAATGGACAATTTAATAATAAGACATTTTTTCATAAAAACACTTTATATAAAAACAATTTAAACGTCATAAGGATATACCTTTTAGTATTTAGATTCATCCCAATAAAAACGCTTTCGTTAATTTGTTTTAATACAGTGTCTTACTATTCATCTGGGTCATTTGAATTTATTTATTTCAATAATTTAGGGATGAGGGGGAAGAACTGAGAGGAAATGTACCTACATTTACGTAGAGGGAGCTTTAGAAAATCTTTATGCAAAATATCCAGCCTAAATAAACCCATCTGAGATACAAACCTCGATTTTTTTGGACCATAAAACCAAACTAGAAGATCATCACGTTTAGCCAGCGTGACTACCGGTACGGATTTTTATAATATAGCTGAGATGGTTTCTCTATAGTTTAACAGTATTAGTAAAATAAATAACAGTAAAGTAAATATCTAACTGGCTAATCTTATGTGAAACATAAATTAAACTTTCACATTTCTTATTGATCAATCTCGGTTTTAAATACTAACGAGAGTAAAATAAAATATCGCAATAAAGAAAACTTTGGTTAAGTAAAAAAGTAAAAAAATTGGGTGTTCAAACCACAGTTGGTGTCCAATCATATAACAAATAAATCACCAATATTAATTTGAAGCGGTATATGCTTATTAACATTCTATCTCCTCCAATAATTCTGGTATGTTATTTATTGTTTATCAAAAAGTAATCAATTTTCAAACGAAAATAATTAACGTTTAAATTAATATTTGCATTATATTTTAAGTTTTTGTGTACATTTTATAGATTATTCTGAACAAAAACATATCATTTGTAATATTTAAACATTTGTTTGTTGGTGTAAGGTGTTTCATAGATGACAGTTTTTCATTTTAGTTTAGCAAGGCAAATTTGTGATACAATATTTTTTTTTTTATCTGGAGCAATAAACATGGATCAAGTATTAAATTTAAAAAGGCGGAAATGTAACATAACTGATGTGTAAAAAAACTCCAAATTCCATACATTACCTGCACATCACTTGGCATCAAAAAACCCCTAACATATCCACAAACAGGGAAGGGTGACAGAAGAGGGGAGAATGGTAGCGAAGCGGATGAATAAGGGAGTCGAAAAAGGGGAGGGAGCATTTAATATTTTCGTGGTTCACTTCACGCGCAAGGGGTGAGGGAAAAATATATCACAGTGATATAATTATTACACTCCCAGTTCGATCCTTTATCAAAGAACAATATAATTACAATTTTTTTTTTAATTTCTCCCCAATTTACACAAATCTTATCATTATAATATATATTTTTAACACCACGTATTACTACCCGTTTGGTTTATACGCTTATATATTAATTAAACTAATGGTTTTAAGGATTAGGAAAGTTATATTTAGAGGAAGAGTACCCGCATTAGCATCAAGTTAGAGTGTAAAACCATTTTGGAAAAAAACCTCAGTTCACCCGACCGAGATTAGATCCTTTTTCTCCTCGTGATCGCCAGTCTAGTCTACTGCAAGAATAACGCCTTAGTCTATGTGACCACTGAAGGGTATCAATTTCACTCTAGGAACTTTCGAAGAGTTAATATACTGACTGTTAACATTATATTTATTTTATAAAACTGGTCGAGTCCGTACTGAAAGACTTAGAAACACTTTTAAAATAATTTGATCCACAAAATTGGCTTATTGAGTTTAATGTTAGATTATGTTTCAGTTATACTCACAAAACAGTTCAAATATTTTATCAAAGAGTATTAATATTACTACTAGGTGTTCTGTCTTACGACAGGTCTATTCATTTAGTCAATGGATCTTAAACCGCCAATGAACCCTGTTCTCTGCCTCTTCCTTCAGCTCCCAGAATTTTCTTCTTTCTTTCAAGTTATGTAGTATTTGAATCCTTCTCCTTCCTAAGCTCCTCTTTCCCTCAACTTTTAGATATATATAAAGATATCAAACCAAGTACTTGTGCACTTATGAACCAAGAACAATGCCAAACTAATCCAAAGTTCCTTGGTTAGATTATCATATCCAACTGTAATTTTAAAATTAATTTAATGAATGCAATCGAGTATTTGCTTAGTAGTAGTTTGTAAAATAAGTTTAAACCACTATTTTTCCAGGGTGTTTCATTTCTTGTTTCAGCTATACGCATTTAAAATAATCACGTGAATTGGCAGGAATGAACAAGGAAGATATTTGTAGGAAATGTATCCATATTTTCGTTGAAGAATATAGAGAAACAGCTATGGAGCTCGATATTTAGACCACGCGCGTGCGGTTAAATGAAGAGTTAAATCCCACAAATGTTATTAGCGGGAGCAAAATCATAATGAAATGAAATAGTACGAGCTAGGACCGTTTGAAAAAAAAAATCCCTAAAGACTGCTAATAAAAGCTAGATTACCTTTGAAAAAACTGAACAGTTTGCCTTCTCGATTGAAATATCAGCTGTAGCATCTCTAATAGTCACTTTAAGATGTTTGAGCTACAAGATTGTAACTAAGTTTTATGCCCAGGTGAAAAAAGAGAGAGTGGTTCATCCCCACATTCCCAAAGGTAGATTCTCTGCTAACGTCCAGATGAACAAAGAAAATCACTCTTCATACATTTCCACAGGTCAATCTTACTCTTGAGGTCTAGTTGGACAAAGAAAGAATAACTCTCCCTACATTTCCACAGGTCAACTTACACTTGACGTCTAGTTGAACAGACAGTGGGTCGCTCGTCCCCACCAGGTTCTTGGCCTGGCAGTTATACGTCCCAGAGTCTCTTTTCCCTACTGGTCGGAACTGCAACGACTCCTCAAGACTGACGATGTCGCTACGACCAGCCCTTCTCCAGACGATTGTCGCAGGGGGGTTGGCATCTGCCACGCAGCGCAACACCACCACGTCTCGACCTTCCTCCAAGTCCTGAGTTGGCGTCCCTTGTAGACGCACCTCTGGAGGGTCTGCAAACACAAATACATCTTACAGTTATTACTCCACTAAAAATAATAGCTGCACCACGTCTCAACCTTCCTCCAAGTCCTGCGTCGGCGTCCCTTGTAGACGCACCTCTGGAGGATATGCAAACACAGACACCCTACAGGCACTACCTCACTACATAGCATAGCTCCACCACATCTTGACCTTCCTCCAAATGCTAAGTTTTCGTCCATTAGAGACACACGTGTGGAGTATCTGCAGACACCAATATACCCTAGTTATTACCTTTAATGACATATTTTATATTGGAATTATTTTTTAGCACCATGGCTTACTACCCGTAATAATTGGCTGGACAAATGTCTGTGAGAGCTTCTATCTACCGACATTGAGACTATTTTGTTCCATAGATAAGACTGTAAGATGAGTTGACAAATAACATATAAGAGAGTTTACACCCATTGGTGAACACGCGGACAAAACGTCAGGCTCTTTTAATATGGTTTTACAGTTACTGCGAGGTTATAAGATGTAATCAAAATATATTTTTTAATGGTTTCTCTTATTTCTCTCTACTTTAATGCAGATATAATACATGTTTTCTAAATTATACTTTACCAATTCCTTCCCCATTAGCATGGTTAAAATGTGTCAACATAGATAGTAAAATGAATTATAAACACAAATAATGTGTTTTAGACCTATATAGGGCTAAGGGTGCTTAATTTATTGATAGAATCTAGGTGCTATAATTTCTAAGAAAATGATGACCAAAAAAGGTAGAATCTGTTTTAATTATTAAATTGGAGAAATTAATGTTATTATTTTGCTATGTACACCATTTTAAGATTTCAGAGAATATGATAAGGTACTAGAGTATTTATATGGTATAGTATGCCTTAAATATATTTACTAACGTATTTAAAAATACAAAATGTATGCTTGTATTAATTTTAGTACCTACTCTTACTACCCATTTGGGTTACACGCTTTTATTCTCTTAAACTTCTAAATATTTTAGTTAGTAGAACCCATATAAATCAATGCACAATACAATAATGATGAAATAATTTAATTGATAAGCTTATTCCCACCAGTGGTTTCACTTAGACGTCAGTCTGGTCCTGCCTGGATCGATGTGGATTGAGAGGTCAAAGCTCAGATGCCTGGAAGGTAAAGGGAGCTGGTTATTTTTCCTAACAATATATACCTCTCCCCCTCAATTTGATTTTCCTATCCAAACCAATAGCGTAAATATTTGGACAGTACAGACGTACGTAGAAAAAGAGGAGAACGAAAAAATAAAATAACAACGATTTCAAAAATTAGAATAAATAAACAATGAATTTAATGCTAATAGTTTGCACGGGAAAAAATCAGCCGGATAAGAGTATAAACATATATAAAGATATTTTTTTATTCCTGTGCTTGTAATCCAACTAGTTTTTCCTAAACCAACGAATGCATCAAGCCCGTAGCCAGCCAATAATTTCAGGGGGGTTTGGTGGGCACATCCCCCAATTGCTGGAAGCTAGAATAATTTCTAAATGATAAACAGTTCTAGAAGTTCTCTGAAGTTGTTTTTTTCATGGTAAAATAACCCCCTAGTTGCCAAAGGATTGGAAAATTGGAAACTCCGTGAAGTGTTTTTAGATGGTAAAATAACCCCCCAATTGCTGGAAGCTAGGACAATTTCTAAATATTTAACCCCTCTAGAAGCTTTCTGAAGTGATTTTTATGGTAACACAGCCCCCTAATTTGTATTTGTATCTTAATTTTGATATTGTTTGAACCATAAATAAAGCTACATATATGTTGTTCATACAATTTCACGGGGGGTTTGAACCCCCAAACCCTTCACCCTCCCCCGGCTACGACCTTGCAACGACTCCTCTTCTAACAAGTTTGCGTGGATGTGCGAATTCTTCCATTACCTGACGTATAGTTAGGTGCTGTATCAGAAACCAACGTAAGCCAAGCATGCGTCAGTGCACTGAAAACTTTGAGAGCTTAAATCATCCATCTTAATGTGGTAGTGTAGGGAACGCAAGTTAGGGGTATTGTTTTTGCAGTTTTTATAGATTTTTTTTTTTTGCTGAAAATAAATAAAGCAGTCATCCAGTAGAGACAAAGAGTTAATTTTGTTTACATGGTGATATCAACCGTTATTGAATATCTGTTATAAGTATGATAGGATTAGATGAGAAACTTATAAATAAAGATAAAAAGTTTTCACGGAATTTCTTGTCACCCTTAACATATATTCAAGAACTGTTTAAGTCACCATGTGAGGAAAATTAAAGTCTGTTATTCTACTAGAAAAATATTTGATTTCTTTTGACCATGAAAAGGTTTTGTTATAAAAGAAATGTAAAACAATGTAAAGAAAAAACTGCCATAACTAACCTTCACTTTTCTCTCACCTTAAAAATGTATATTTTTTTAAACTTTCTTTAACCTTACTATGCCTATCTTATCTGTATACATAAGATGTTGACCAATACAATCCCAACAAGCTGTATCACAACACAAATTCATTCACAAACTCCCTAGCAATGTTAATAATAATAATAGTAATAATAATAATAAGAATATTTAGCACCGCGTCTTACTACCCGTTCGGGTTATACGCTTTACGTACTAATTACTCTAATGGATTAGGAATTGGGAAGGTTGAATTAGAGTAAGTGAACCCGCATTTGCGTGGAGGTAGAGTGGAAAAC
>CABFOW010003112.1:12970-52142 GCA_902141385.1 Timema californicum | reverse complement strand
CCAGTTCACCCGACCAAGATTCGAACCTCGATCTCCCCGTCCTCAGCAGTCAAGCCTAGCAATGTTGTTCAACAAGTTGATGTTGAGAAAGCCGGTCAGTGACAAATTTTATTTTTACTAACACGTCTTACCACCAGTTAAGGTTGTATGCCTATGTACTAAAAGCATCAATATGTTCATGATTAGGTAGGTTGAATCTATATGAAGTGCAACCGCATTTGCGGGGAGGGAGTGTGGAAAACCATGAAAAATCCCCCCCCCCAGTGCACACGACCAGAAACAAACACCAATCTTCCCATCTTTGGAAGTCTAGTTTATTATGAGAGTAGCACCCTATATCATGCGGTCATCGAAGAGGGTCCAGTGACAATTTAATGTGTTTGGTTGGGTTGTATCAATAATTGTAGAAAATAAATAGCCTACATAACATGTTAGCGGGCTTGGGAGGTTCTGAGCATATAAGTTTTTCTCTTGAGCTTACAAAATTTTTCCTTTCCACTTTATTGCGTGGATGAGAATACAGAAGAGTAAGTACTCAAGACCCACAGGATGAAAATAGTTCAAATCTATCAAATCCATTTAGCAAACGTAGGTCACTCATCACTCCCATATGCGTACCTTAAATTCTACGTTGAGCCGTAATAACTTCGTACACACCCGCATCGGTTCCGTAGTTGGCTAACGCGCTAGTCGTGTTGAGCTATACTGCCGAGAACGAGGAGATAGAGATTAAATCTTGGTCGGGCGAACTGGGGGTGGTTTTACCTAAAAGATTTTTCACTATTCCTCCACAGAAATGTAGGTTCATTTCCTCTAAATTCAACCTTCCCAATTCCTAATCCATTAGCGAAGTTAGTACTTAAGCGTATAACTCGAACGGGTAGTAAGTAAGACACGGTGCTAAAAAAAACAGCTTCATACACACCATCACTTTTTATGTTTTATCCTACAGTATACTTCCTGCCAACACAATAAATGGGAAAATAGAGAATAATATGATCATGGTCAAATATATGTAGACTGATTAAAAACTAAAGGAGGGCCCAGAGCGGTGGCCCAACACGTTGGCAAAGATAAACAAGAATAAATTTTCTCCTATGTTGGACCTTAATATGTTGGGTCCAAATATTTACATAATAAACAAGGCTTTATAAATTGTTTCATATGAGCTTATATCCATTCCAAATAACACAATATATAGAATCCCATTTTCACGAATTTATCTAAAATATATATGAATGTTTAAGTTGTCAGTGCACCAAAATTCACTAGGCCTAAGCGACATAAGAATAACTACACCATTCATAACTTCACTGTTACTCATATTAAAGCTTCTTAAATAATAGTTTCTAAATTTTTGGTGTTTGAAATTCTGTTTACTGAATTTATTCCTATAAACTAGTGCTGACCTGGCGAAAATATGTTTTAAAATTGTTCCCTCCCCCTTAAATAATTATTGAATATTCTTATAAACTGTTCAAACTGCGGTTGGATATATGTTTATGGGCTTCCACAGATGTGAATGTTACTGTTTAAGAGATAATAATGAGGCAATTTAAAATATAGAAGTATTTTAAATGTTAATCTATGACTACAATCATTTGTCTCGTTTAAAATCGTTAGCAACAGCGATTATAATTCCACAAGTTTCTAACAATAAACTCTAACTGAAAGTTTGATAGCAACTACTTACACCATGTAGGTGTCATGCGATCCTCCACATCCGGTTAATATTTAAACATCCTCGGTTGAGTCAAATTACGCAAAAGCGGAACTATGCCGACACGTCACAAAAACGGAATAATTAATGAAAAATACTGTAGGCGTAGAACTAGCTCAAAATTTGGGGGAAGGTAGAGATGGGGGTTGGGGGGGCTTCACTTTAGGTTGCTGCATATTTAGGAGTACGCCCACGTTAATACAGTTAATAATTGAACAAGCTAACTTTACGAGATTGCACATGACGTTCCGACCAAGTTACTTCTACTAAAAGGTCATATCATGTTTACCGATAAACTATTTTATTTCCGTACCACGTCTTTATACTTGTTATAGCTATACGCATGGATATAGTTAGGCTTATGAAGTAGGTAATAGGAAAGTATAATTTGAGGAATTGTTCCTGCATTTTAATAATGAAAGAATACAAAACCATTTAGGAAGAAGATATATTCAGAACATCCGACAAGGTTTCGGACCTTGATATATTCATCATCAAAAGGCCAGTTTATTGCGAGACTTACTATTTGACCAATGAAGCTGTTCGTTTAATATTGAAGTGGTCAGTTTAAAACATTTTTATAAGTATTAGCAAACTTTTTGTCTTATTATATAAGTAGATTTATGACATATTTCGGTATTTAATTATATTATAAATTTTTTTATATAGTATAAATGAACATTAAAAATTCATTTTCCATCAGCAATTTAATAGGGAGTTAAACAAAAATCAACCACCAATATAAAATTTTGCTTTAGATTTTGGTGAAGGCGAATCTAATTTTAACCTTGTGATACCATTAACTTATTATTTCCTTCAACCACGTTTAACTAGTCATCCTACTTATTTATATATTAAGATATGGAACAAATCATATATGTAGGAATAAGGAACGTAGAATTAAGAAAAAGGTACTTATATTTGCGTGAGGAGAGTGGGAAAATATTTAGGGGAGAGGGGGGTAGCTCAGTAAACCTTACTCAGATATGAAACCTGATCTCCCCGTCGACATTAGTCCAAACCAGACGAGATTAGCGTTTCAGTCAGTGAGATTACCGATGTGGGTTATGGTTCAATTTGTTCGAATTACCCCTGTTTCTGCTTAAGGCACTGATAGCCTTACTTATAATAAGCGTCAGTAATTAAACATTTTTAACGCCCGCCGCATACAATGAAGGTTCGTTGTTTGATTTCCTGCTAAGTGGCGGCTCGTGTATTGGCATTGCGGAACTTCAGCACCCCCTATTTCCACTTGATATTGTCGATAACATTTAATATAATGAGTACTTTTTCCTTTAATTCTTTCTTTATTTTTGTAGTAGAATATATATTCCTTAAGCTTAATATCAGTACTTCAGTAGCCCTCCCCCAGTTTATGAAAACTATACAAAATTCTTTATATGGAACTGTGCGCTTCACAGTGCCAGCAACGTGGTGTTTGACTGTTGTGCGTATGCGCACATAGAAGGAGGTGGGGAGGAAGGCGGGACTGCCAGGTAGAGAGATAGCACTGTTGCTCTCGCAGTGCCGGCTCTTGCGTGATGGCAGAAGGATTTTTTTTTACAGCGTGTGTTGTGCATAATGTGAATGTGATAAAGTTTAGAAGAGTGTAGAATTAGATTATTCTTCTTCTTCCAGCTATTATATTTGATTAATTTTTTTTTCGGTTATTTTATTTAACAGAAATACTAAATGCTCTTGCAGTACTTTCAATTGAGAAAATTTTTCTCAATTGTCATTCAGAGATCAAGGAGAAAATTATTGAACTTTTTGTGCAAATTAAAACAAGAAGAATGAATTTCATTTTTAAATGAATAGATAAAGCTTGAAATGTAACAATTTAAGTGAAAGTAAGTAAACATTTTTTTTAAAAGATTTTATCAAGCTCCTGAATAAATTTTCTTTTTATAAATGTTTTTTTTCCTTTTACACAATTTTAAAATAAAGGCTAAGCATTTTCTGGAGCAGCACCCCATTAATTTTATCTACGAGCCGCCACTGTTCCTGCTGTATTTCGTTGATTGTTGCTGTGCATGCTGCGCTGGCTTCAAACGAGGTTCGCCGTCTGCTGGCCATGCGGCTAGTTTACGAGAGAGCCGCGAGAAGAAACGATCACTAAACGAAACTATACCTCGTGACCTGACCCGCTCCTATTTGAACCTTGCCGTACAGTGAGTGCATCGTCCTGACATATGCTAACAGTTACCAACACAATATGTGAGCCATGCTGTACACGTGACGTGTGCTGCAGTGTATTACCAGAACGTGTGTGGTATGCAGTGATGAATTAACAATACACTCCCACTAAAATAGTAATCAACACGTGGGATTCAGTTTGTGGACGTTACTGTACAATCCAGTGCAAAATTTCCTGTCCACACGAAGACGATAGCTTACAGAATTGTAAAAGTGATCATATTTTTTTAAATTATTTTATATTTGGTGAGGTGATGGAAAAAGGTATTGCACAAAATTCAAATTAATAAATTTAATAATATGAAACTACTTGAATCATTGAACATCTTGCATATTAAATCCAGCAACTTGGCATGGAGTGTTGTTGGGTTGTAAGATCGTGTTAAAAATTGTAACTGTGATATATTTTTTAAAACAATGCATCAAAATTACTACCTGTTCAGGTACATATACGAGCATTATTATAACCGGGTAACGATGAGGAAGGAAGCGTTTTAGAGGTAATATAACTACATTAGCGTGTAAGGAGGGTGGAAAATCACTAAGGTAAAACCAACCTTGGTAGATTCGACTGGAATTCGAATCCCGATCTCCCCGTCATCGGCAGCCAAGTATAACAAGAGAGTGACGCCTTAGACCATGGGGTCTTCACCTTTTTATGTCCAAGGGCCAAATTTCTGTTTCTTCTTGGCTCGCGGACCATATTACTGTACTGACAATATTTGGATTTAATACATATTTAAATATTCGGATCAGCTCATTCTTAAACTCACATTAGGGTTTAGGCCTATCTCTGGAAGGTGAAATTTCTGATTTCTCGTGAAGTATGTTCTCTGTTGCTTTTCCTTATTTTTATAGTAGGAGGTGGTGCGGTTCTGTCTGATATTTGTTATTTGCCAGTTCAACGCACATACGTAACTCATAAAAACTTATTATACTACTATAAAGCCACATGGTTGACTCACTCACTGACATTAATATTTACCCACTTTCAGATGAGCTAGAAACTTTAAATTTGAGAAACTTATAGCTTCTAACCTGTAACCGACAGGAAAATTCATAAAAGTTAAAACAAAAAATTAACTCACAAAAAAAATTAAAAGTGCAGAGTGGTACTTTCTTTGGAGGTCTCTTGTAACTAAACGGTAAGACCTATTAAAAAACGGCTCTGGACTTACATTTTTTTACATCCACTTGTAAAGAAAACTCACTGGGGGTTTGGAGGCGGAGCCCCCAACGAGAAAAGCGAGTATAACTTATAAAAACTTAATGCCTTTCTTCACGTAAAAAAACACAACAAAAAATCACTTACAAACAAACGTAAAATACTTATTTATTTTATTAGTTGGCGACCCACCTCGGTGGCGTAGTTGGCTAACGCGCGAGTCGTGTTTATCTTGACTGCTGAGGACGGGGAGATCAAGGGTCGAATCTCGGTCGGGTGAACTGATGTGGGTTTTTCCTAAATGGTTTTCCACTTTCCCTCCACGCAAACGCGGGCTCACTTCATCTAATTTAACCTTCCCAAATCCTAATCCATTAGCGTATAACTCGAACGGGTAGTAAGACGCGGTGCTAAATAATAATAATAATAATAAATATTAGTTGGCTATGTAAAATTTATAAATGTATTTGTAATTTTATCTTGAAATAAGTTTATATTTTTCATGAGCCAACAGGCTGCAAAAAATGTTACCGCGAGCCACTGGTTTAAGACCACTTCCTTAGACAATTCAGTCACTGAAGAGAGCAACAGTAGATTCCCATTTAACCATTTCCCTACATACCTCATATGGAGATGTGCCTTTCAGATAAATGAATGTTCTATTGATGGATGATAATATATTTGTCTAGCACCACATCCCACTGCTCCTTCGGGTAATAATAACTACGATAAATGAGTTAGGGATGAGAAAATATGAGTTTAGAGGAAGTGTACCCGAATTTGAGTGAAGGAAGAGTAGAAAACCATAGAGGAAACGCAATCCTTAGTATATCTGACCAGGATTAGAACCCCCGATCTCTCTGTCTATTTTTTGCAGTAAGGATAACAGATAATAGGTATATTTGTAAAATATTACCTTCTCTACAAACCACGCCACGTCACTACGTCTACTTTCCAAACTAGAAGTGGGACATAGTTATGAGTCAGCGTGTATCCCGGGCCGAACAGTTGATACCTCTCCTCAAATGTCCGTGCTAGGAATTGGGGTGGTTAGGCTTTAAAGAGGGTTGAGGGTGGGAGGGTTGTTGTAATGCATGTGTGATGACGTCACGTGCGACAGATGGCCGCACTGCAGTTATTAGGTGGTTCACGGGATTCAGTTGGCATCCCTGTGAGATTCCCCGCGCGCGGTTTCGATTCGAACTCTCCTTCGTTTAAAGGGGACAAGCAGACGTACCGATAGAGGTTTCAACCGAAGAACTGACCCCTATTTCTTTGAATAAAGGGGGCTAGAGGTGTACACTATCATTATAAGGGACTCTAGATAAGTTACGTGAATAGTGTACGTACATAATTACTATAAAATAAATTTCAATGTATTCATTAGATTGAAATAAAATTACACATGGACACTGAATCAAACTCGAAACCTTTGGCTTGGTACGCAAATGCTATAAACATTGATCTAATCAGGAATCATCGCGTGTTCATGGCAATTATTAACTCATATTTTAGGGCAGAGTCTGTAATGGACGAGTAGAAATCATTAGTTTTATCGTATAGATATTAATAATATATACATCGGTATCAGTAAATATAAAATAACAATAATAATAATAAAGTAAACTGTTATTTATATTAATCGGAAGTAATGGGTATTGTTTTAAATATTCTCAAAATGTTCATTTCTAAGAAAATCAATGTATACCTAGTGCTCAGAAAGCTTGTTTCTGACCAGTATGGCTATAGTTGGATTCCACAACTGGCTAGGCTGATATTTTATCCGTTCTACAGGTGAATAATGTGGGAATATAATTACAGCTTCACCTTTAAATCGTTCGTTTAGTCGGGAAAGTAAAGGACGAGAGAAAAGGTATTTTTTTAAAAAGATTTAACGAAAGATTTTTTTTTTTTGACAAAAAAAATATTGTTCTGTTGAGTGACATTAGATGAGAAACTTTTTAAATGAAGTTAAAAAGTGGTCATTAAGTTCCAGAACACTTTTAACAGATATTCAAGAACTGTTGATCTCACCACGTGAAGAAAATTGATATCTACTGGAGAATTATTTAATTTCTCCTTGACAATTTTTTTTTATATAAAACAATGAGAAAAAATTCGCCTTGACTTGCCTTTTCTACATCCCCACTTTAAGATCCCTTCTCATCTCACACCATAGATAGAAATTAGGTAATACAGTTCTAACCAAATTGTTGTGTGGCTTGCCGTTGTAGTATTTTAAATATAGATTTGAGCTAAGACCATTGAGATGGGCTCTTAAGGGTGCACATGCGTGTTTTAAGCTAATATATATAAATTAGTTTAAAACACGCATGTGTTTATATATATATATATAAATAATACCTGTGAGAGAAGAGGGCGTTGGGCGAAAATTTTCTTGGTTTATTAACATTCTCTAAATAGAATGTTGTTGCCATATTGGTATAATACTTTCATAGCCGTATAATAGAACCACCCTATTTTTTGAATATATACTGATTCATTAGTGATAACTAAGTAGACTTCAATAAATAGGTTAAAATTTTTAAACGAAATACTTTTTTTTAAGGAAGATACCCAGTAACGCTTATATTAGAGAGCACGTTTGTTAATAAAGACTTTACAAATGGTTTCCAAACAAAATTTGAAATGTTAAAAAAAACAATATAAAAGTGATTTGAGATAATATTCAACACATTGGCGATAAAGAATAATCATTTATATAGAGCATACTTTATAGATATAAAGATTTTTCAAATACTATTTATTTCCTTCTTTTATTTATTCCTAAAATGTGAAATCTAAACTAAGGGAAAATGGGTCCAAAGGGTAAAGAATTCGACAGCTACTAAAGAAGTCCGTAGACAGTCAATAAAACCATGGCTCCGGTTTAAGATGACGTCCCCCTTACAGCAGGGGTGGCTTCTAAAGAGGTTGGAGGGTGTGGGGGGCGGGGGGGGGGCTGGGATCGTGTGTTGAATAATGGAGGTGCATGTCCCAAAGGCGTGGTGAAATATGCAGGGCAATCATATGAGGAATAGGGCAGGATATTTCACCCCACTCCTCACCTCATCCGAACCTCTTTCACTTCTCCTACCGTGAGGCGGACGAGTTTGGGAAGGTCCACCACATACGATACGTTAAGAGGATATGTGTGATACGAAGGGAAGAAGGATGAGTATTGTCAGAGGGGTAAAAAAAGGAGGTGTCCTCCTATCTTTCAATCTTCCCTACCCTTCCTTTTATCACCCCCTACCGCTCCACACGATAAGATGGCGCTAACAGAGTTCCTGTGTCGTCATTTGTCTGGCTCCGTCAGTTCCAGAGATGTGTGTGCAGGCGGCGAAAGGAATTGGAGGGTTTTCATCACTTAACGGGAACTATTACGCCCCCCTATGGCTCAAATGATTAAAAAAAACATTATCTACTGCCTATTGAGTGATTAACTAGCAAAGAATGGTACTAAAAATTATTATTTTATTGGAATATTTTGTTTGGAAAGCAAGAAGACCTGAATAAACATATTTAAGATTTATATAAATACAATCTAAAGGATAAAACCAATCAAATTGAAACGCTTTAAAAATTAACTAAAAATATAACTCATGCGTGGTTAATACCTTAAATATATATCAAAATAAATAATTTATTTAAAAAATCATTAGTAAAGTTAATTATGTAACCTATACGTTTTATATATACATTTTTGTATGGGTGTGTTTGTAGAGTTATTTAATAATTTAATTTCCGTATTAAATAGATTTAGTATATATACAGTTATAAAAATAAACACCAAATATATTATATAATGCTTTTTATGTATAATATAACGAAAAGAACCAACTTTAAAGCTAGATTTTAAAAAAAATTAGTCAATTTATACTCGTCTGGCAAAATAAATATTGGCCACAACTTTACGGGTCCTTTTACTTGTCCAAACACCAATGGATTGTCAGTTACATTGCCGATTGTGTCCAGATTGGACTGGATGGGTCACTAGTAGTTATAGCTCGATTACCTTAAGCTTGGAATAATAAAAAGTTAAGATAGTTAACTAAGTAGCTCTTTGGCCCTAGGGAGCTTGAAAGTTCGTTTAAGTCAGAACGTAGGCTCACCATCAAACCCTATCCTGATACCTATTCGTCCAATTACAAGCCTAGCGGTGAGCTGGCAGTCTAGGGGTAAGGTGTCAGACTTCTATGCTGGTGGCCGGGGTTCAATCCTCGGTCCCGGCACAGATTTATTTGATTACCAAACCCTTCCTTCACCTCTGACAAGACATCTTGTGAATGTGGGGAGTGTCAGGCCTCCACCGTGGTTCGGATTCCACGTTAAACTGTAGGTCCCTCATTTCATCTCACAATCACCCTACCATTACACATTAGCGTAAGTGCGTATAACCCGAACGGGTAGTAAGACGCGGTGTTAATAATAATACAAGCCTAGCGACACATCTCCTGCAAACCTATGTTCACATCGACGTCTTGTTTAGTTAATATATCTTGTGTCTTCAGGTTTCCCTACTAAAATAAATGGTCTACATACCTATCATCACTCTTACACGTCACATGACCACCCCCATCACAGCCTTTGTGACTTGATTATCCATAATATAGTTGAAGATGCATAAAAATTACACACCCTAAAGTTCTTCATAACTTAACTTTTTTTATTATTCTGTATGTACATCCACTTTAAGCACAAATAGCTTAATTATAATGTGTTCCTAAAACTAGGGTAGATGATTGTGAACATATTGAAATGAAATCAATTTTTATGATCTTTTTTAGTTTGGATATTTCTCAGATATAGATTAAATTGTATGATGTTTAAATTTTGAGTTTCATCAGGAGCTTTATAGAGTCATATTGGTCAAAGTTTAAAATTTAAAATGTTTGATGTGAATTTCTCTTACTTATTCTATGGCATTAGGAATTCGAAAGCTCATAGCTGCCCTTAACAAAAGTAAGCCACCCACCCATATCTTAGGCTAATTCTATCCATTCCACCTCATTACATCCCATATCTTTCAGGTACAATCATTACTTCCCATAATGTTATATTTTCCATTTTAGTTTTTATTTGAAATGAGTTTATACAAAAATTGAATTGCAAAAGAATCTCCAATTTTTTTTGTACTAAATAAATTTTAGATTCAAATTTTATCATTCCATTAATTACTATTAATTAGTAAAAATATCAACACAGTATTGATTTTTATTAGTGAAAATATAGTTAAGAAATTGACTTAACGTGGTTCTTAACCCATCCATATTTTTTCCAACTGACTTGTTCTAAGGTATCATATGCCTTAAACATTGAAGAGAAGTGGTGTAAGCCTTCAGGATTGAAAAAACTTATATTTAAATTAGACAAATATATGTAAAATGTGTAATAACAAAGCGAAAATTGTGTTAATATTTAGAAATAAACCTCAAATCATTTTTGTTTGAATGAAAAATCCAAAAGTCATAATGAATAGATAAACTCTCCTCTAAAGCGACAAAAGAGAATTAATAATTTCACATCTACGTAGCTTTTTTAAAAAACAATTTAAAAATATATTATCATACAGTGCTATTATTTAATCAGGAAGCGAGGTTTTTCTGCATTTCCTGAGTTCCGTTATTAAATTTAGATTTCTATTAATATTATCATTAATAATATTACTCCCATGATATAACCACTTCAACATAAAGAAGCAAGCATAATATAGAAGACAATGTATCATATTATTAAAATTTATTTAAACACCCCACATTTAGATTAAATAGAAAGTTTTTTTCTTCATAAAATGTATATCTACAATATATGTATAAAATATAATATAGACTCTCTGAGAATTTTTCATTTTTTAAGACTTCAATTTAAACATTAATTATTTAATAGTCATGATTCATCTTGAAACTTAATTAGTTAAATTGGATTTAAAAATCTCTACTAATAACAAATATTTTATGTCAGAAATTATAGATATCATTAATATGATAAAAGTATGATTAAAATTATTTATTAGAGATTTGTTCTTATTTTATTAAAAATGATGTAGATAGACGATTGTTATTCTTACAACAATCAAATACTGTTGAAGTCAGCTGTCTATGTAAAACGCCGTGAGATAGCCAATGTAGGCAACTCTTCCAGCACGTATGCGTTTTACATCTATCGAAAAAAAAAAGATACTTTCGTATCGAAACTGTACCATGTAAAGGGACACGGGAAAAGGTCGGCTTTTTTGCAGTCTTTTTATAAAAAATAATGCTGGCGAAAAAAAATTAGAATATTGCTTCAGTACTAACATAAAGTGTAATTTTCTTGACATGTTTATATAACCATTATGAGTATGTCAATTGAGTTCTGGAGTTAAATGACAACTTTTTATTGACATTTAAAAGGTTTATTATCTAATGCCGCTATGCTCATGACAGATATTAAACAACTGTTTATATTACCATGTGAATAAAATTAAGCTCCATGTTTGTAATGAAGTAATATTTTATAAGTTTCAGCCAAATAAATATTTTGATATAAAAACTACAAAAACACTGGCCTTTTCTTTCATCCCCCACATTTCCACCTTAAACTCTGTCGCACCCTCACCGATAGGAACGTGCCGAACGGCGTCAGTCTCGAATGTTCTGGTAAGTATGTTTTTGATATGGAGGTTGGGGTTACAATTTTTTTTTCTTACTCAAATATATTTCCACGTTATATATATATATATATATATCTCTATGAGAGCCACCTTTCTCATCCTTACACCATTTGTGTAAACATAGAGATAGTCCTGACATAAGATTCGGAGTGCAAGAAAAAATATATATTAAATATAATATTATAATTAATACAAAAAATACCTCGCAATCGGTTCTTTGACAAATTAACTTTAATTGCCATCAACCAAAGATGTATTTGAACTATTGTATTTATTTGTGAACATTTAAGAAAATTTCATTGTATACCACTTTATAATTTCAAATCACAGCCAAAAAAATTAAATTTTCGCTACATATTAACAGTTTCATACAATATGTTTCTAAACTTATTCGTACCTACTCTATCAGTAAAATAGAAAAATGGATTCTTTAAGAAATATAATTATTAGTTATTTAATGTGATACAAGATTTCTATAACAAATTATTTAGTTGTAAAGCGTTTTATTAAACGTAAAATCTTAAATTTACTGAAGGAGGTTTCATTTATTTGCATGGCATAGTTCCATAAAAATACATTGTAATTAATTTGAGATTTTATTAAACCTAAAAGTATATAATTTATTACTCTGAAGATTAAATAGAATATATTTAATCTCAAATATATAATAAACAATTATCATTTTTTGGTATTTATAATTTTAAGTAACTTTATAAGGCATCAAATGACATAATATACAGTAGTCCCGTGGCTTCTTTGGCGCTGACTGACAGCTCACAGCTGAATTCTAACAGTCGACATTTAGGTATATACCTAAATTTTGACTGTTAGAAGTGACAGCTGCTAAGCACATGTTTTTGAAGATCATATAGTTCGGCGTAGGGATACATAAATTGGTCTGGTAATTTTTCAAAGCCATCAAAAGTCAGCTGTGAGCTTTCAGTCAGCACCAAAGAAGCCATAGGGCTACTGTACTGTTCATGAGTAAAGCATACTCCACTTAACCTGCACGTTTCCACTATGACGTAACTCATAAGATAAAGTCAAAGAGAGGTCCAGTGATTGGAAACACACGCCCCACCAAACTATTTTATCCATTTCACGATATACTTAGCAATTAAACCAATTGTGTTCATAAAAAAAAACTTAGTACTAGTCACTATATAATAAATATAAAGTTGAAATATTTAACCCTAATAATTTTTTCCAAACCAACTCACTAACTAAACAAAGTAACATACCGATATCAAAAAAAGTTTGTGTGTACCAAGAAAAGACTACTACATCTTAGGACAGGGGCTCACAACCTTTTTAAACCAGAGGAACCCTTGCATCTGAATAAATTAAACACTAAATCTCTCATAAAAATGTTTAAGCTAATCTAGTGACTACTCAATAACAACAGTTAAATTCTACAAGAAAAATTGTATAAAACAAACGTAAAACCTCTCATGAACTGGCTGCGCTTTTTGCTAATGTCCTTTATTGAAAATTGGAAAAAAAAACTATCATAGTTATTGATACAATTTTATAGAGTGAGAAACAGATCAGTAATATTCTAAATTTTCCTCACGGAGCCTTATATAACTTTATTGCAGCCAAAGGGATGCACAGAGCACAGTTTGAAAAACGATGCTTTTGGATAACAGGGTGTACATAGATTTGATGCGACCTATTAAAATTGTGGAACCCTCTTTGATAATATCCACGAACCACAGTCATATTGTGACCAGGAATAAGAGCTATCCGAAAGGAGAACCTGTAAAAAAAAAGTTAGGGTAAATCAGACCACATGCCAGCCTCACAAGTTGAATGTAACTGATTATGGGACGTGAAATCGTTTTGCCCGTTTCCCCATCATGGTGAATGCCAAGATTTTAGAACAGGAAAGAGACTGTGAAGGTTTTTTTTAGGGTTGGAGAGAGAAGGGAGGGAAAGATATAACACAAAGCCTGGCTGAAAGCCAGAAGGAAAAGAGCTTCACTATACATCACAATTTTTAATTTTTTATCATTTCGCTTTGGATCTTTTCCTCTTTTGATAATACAAAAGCAAACCACTGAATGCTTTAATAATCCCCACTAAAATTACAATTCTTAGCAATACCATTGCAAATTACGAAAATTAGTTTTTCCCAAAATGTTCGCTATCTTAAAAAAAAGCTTTGAACATAATTCAATGTTTTAACACTGAATATTCTTAGTAAAATCATTTCTTGTGAAGTAATTATATCATAATAAACTTTATCCAACTTGATATACTTAAATTCTAGACATTTTACTACTTTAATAGCTCACTATTAAATAAAGACACATTTAATAAATTTATTTAACAGAATCAAATATATTCTAATTTGCCATAATATTACTGGATGCATTTTTTACAAATAAAACATATGTTTACATAAAGTGGTATGCACATATAAGCAATCTGAAATACATTTATCACCGAGTCTTAGTACCTGTCTAGGATGTACGCATATATAATAGTCTAATGGGGTAGATATGATAAAGGAAGCATTTAAGATGTAGTCTACCTGCATTTAAATGGAAGGAGATTGAGAAAAGAATTGGGAAAACCCGCCTTCAGTAGACCCTATCAATATTCGAACCCCTATCTCTCTTTCATTAGCAAGCCAGTCTAAAACATGAGTGACACCTTAGTGTTTTACCATTCGGCCACTGAAGTGGGTAGTTAAATGATTAACATAATATTTTGTATCCTTCTTTCCTCTCTCAACTCTTTGACAGTATCATATTTAATAAAAGTGGGCAGTTATAAAACCAAATATTTTTTGTTTTATTATTTTGAAAGCTATACTCTCTTCTATTAAGTGTGTATATCACTGAGCTAAGTAATTAAACTGGTTGTATAGAATAAATAAAGCAGTGAACACTCAAGGACTTTACCGATCTAAATAAGGATCCTAGACAAAGAAAAGCAACCTCTGATTCAACCTATTAGAACCAAACCCCGTACACCCAAATACGAGTTCAGTAAATTCAATATTTATTTTTCTCTCGTATTCAACCCGAAGGTTAGTTTAGTTTGCTTCTCATATTTATGGAACTGGGCATGCATTCAGTCCTTCAAACTGTTAGTTCTTCTCGCACCATCTGGTAGAAAACACTTTTACTAGGTAAATTCAGGATAAGCTGTTGTTTCCCGTTGCTTTACGCATTGAATTTAAACGTGTGAGAAAGCGGCTATCAATTTTGCTGGGAACTGTGTTTTCACCTACCCTACAGGGGTTTATTTGCATGCCATAATCGATGACCTTACTTCCCCTCCGTAGGAAGCTGTGCTCAAAGATTTGTATCGCTCAAGAAAAATCCGTTGATCTTGGTTGGGTTTTAAACCAAAAAGATTGGGAAATGAGGTGAGTAATTTATCCCAAGACCACCAAGGTCGCTTATCAAAACTTATAATTATTATATAAAAGGCCTAAATAATCGTCTATCCGGTTAGTTTTTACAATAAATGTAATTGAATTAAATAAGAGCAAAACTATATTTAGTCGAGTAATAATATTAGTTGGCAGCTGAAAGAGTTGCTAGACTAACCCACTTCGGTGGTAAACTGGTCTATAATGTCACTCTCGCAAAAAAAAATTGAAAGGGGAGATTGAGGTTCGAATCCCAGTTGGGTGGTTTTCACTAAATGGTTTGTCCACGCTCTTTAAATACCAATTCGGGTATACTTCCTTTAAAAAAAACCACATTCCTTCTCCATAACACAGTAGCTAGGTTAGTACTTAAAAATATAACCCGACTGGCTAGTGAGATATAGTACTAAAAAAAGTTACTATAGTAGGGTTTTTCTAGGAAGTTGTTTTTAGAAAATACAAGCCTATTTTTTATGATCAACAATGGTTGCATTTTACTATAATATTACTTTCAATGTATAAGTATTGATAACAAAATATAAAAAAAAGTGATAGCTTAGAAAAATATTACTAATTATGTTTAGTTGACACGTGAAAGTATGTTATGTTAACGTTAACGTTCACTTTTGAGAGAATTTATTAATTTTTGAAAGTTTAGGAATTAATACAATGCCCTTTTGTTACTATAGATTTATATTTCTACGAGTTAACGGAAGAAATAATTATTTGACCACAAAGAAATTTAGTGCTACGTCACTTAATATTTATTAATATCATTGAGTGAAGGGATATAGGATAATATCCAAGTTAAAAAAATATTCGTGTAACAAGACTGAATTTATAACTTTTAAATAAAATCAATTTAAGAGTTGGTGATTATTAAAAAAACAATACAATAACATAGTTGGTTCTATTTATTATTAATATTACTCTATTTTTGTCAATCTGGTTTATTAATTAATTATTAATTTATAAAATACTGTAGTACAATAGGAAAAATTGTTGAATGTAATTTTTTTTAAGAATTAACTTTAATGAGAAATAAGCAAAAGTTTTTAATAATTATTCTATAAATTATTTTCTTGATAAATTTAACTAAATTCATAATTCTGTATTTTATTTCCAATTAAAATTGATATGATTTATTTTTTATTTGGTAGTTTCTCATTTATCACCCTTCATAAGCCTGTGTACTGGGTACCAAAATACTTGTATAAGATCAAAAATGGTATTTTATAAGAGGGTGACCTGGAGGTCTAGGGGTAAGGTGTCAGACTTTTGTGCTTGGGTCCCGGGATCAATCCTCTGGCCCGGAACATATTTATCCGATTGCCAAACCCTTCCTTCACCTCTGACAAGACGTGTTGGCACCCAATTACACGAATATAGATAAATAGTTAGATTTTTCCGCTGTAGGTGATCAATCAACCTGATTGACACGCTACACGTGTATTAATCACAACTTGTGATTGTGTGGAATGCTAGGCCTCCACCGTGGTTCGGATTCCACCTTAAACTGTAGGTCCTCCATTTCATCTCACAATCACCCTACAATTACACATTAGCGTAAGTGAGTATAACCCGAACGGTAAGTAAGACGCGGTGCTAATAATAATAATAATAATAATAATAATAATAATATTTTATAAGAGACTTAATATTGGTTCCAGCACATTTTATAAAAGATTGAAAATTCAGAAATAAGAATACAGACGATATAGCTTGAGGTTATCTTTTGAGGAACGAAGTTGATATTGAAGAAATAAATAAAAGGTAAAGGTAAAATATAGCGGAATACATAAACAAATACTTAAATGAAATTGAGTAGAATATGGAATAGAGGTAGACATGCAGTATAAGGAGGGGAAATGGATGATCTGAGAAGAAATATATATAGAAAAATAAAGTAATAAAAGCAGTGATAGACAGTGGAAGGTCGGAGTGCGTACACATATCAAATTAAAGTGAGCGAAAGAAATATACGAATATATAAGAAGCACGGTAGTAAATAACTATAGGAGGTAGCAGAGTAAAATAGGAAGACAAGAACAGATGGAGTGATAAAAAAAACTAAAGTGATACAGAAGTGAAGCTAAAAAAAAAATAAAGCGGAAGAAAGAGGAAAAAAAGTCCTTGAGAAAAGTTTTGTCTGAAAATTGTGGCTTCTAAACAAACCAGAGGGAAAAAAATCATGAGAAAATTCCTTTCGTTCTTCTCTTCTCGTGGTCTAAATGAAATGAAACAACAAAATAGGGTGGGAAAGGTGGGCTCTATTGGTGGGCGTGTGTTTTAAGAGAGGGAACATGATGGGCAAATAGAAGAGATTCACTAATAGAATGAGAGGGGGGAGACGTATATTGTCTTCCACGCTGATGGGTCAGTTAACGGTTGATGAAATATATTCTATATTATATATTGTATTCACATATGAAGAATTTGTAACAATCGTGACAGTTTAGGAACTCGTGCTTTTGAGAGATTTTGAAGCATCAGCCTGAAATCAAAGATACAGACCGAATAGCCGCAGTCTGATAATATAGGGTGGCATGTGGTCAGCACAACGAACCCTCAGATTTTTAATTTCCATTTTCCAGACCCGCTACTTGACTACTTTGTATGGCGGCAAACTAATCTCCATAAACATTATTTTTGTTAAAATAATTTCACCTAAGAATTATAGGGTGTTAGAAGCAAAAAATTTAATTATACTTTTACTAACATTTTATTGTGTGTGTTGCTGTAAAATCTAATAAAGGACTTGTTTTCACTATGTTAGACATAATTAGTTTATTCGAGCTTTGAACATGTCTTATCTACCGCCACACACGTGCAATGACTGTGAAAATGATTCCAGTGCTACTCATTCGAATAAAGTTTTCGCTCAAACTGTCTTGAGAGTTATTTCATAAAATTAACCAGCTTTTCAAATCCACGATATCTGAAAATGAGGGAATATATACAACTATTAACAAATATTGTGAATGTATTGTATAGTTGTTATAATTTCATACATTTCAATAATAAAGTGAAGATAGCCTTGTTCATCTTGTGCTATGTGAAAGGATTCACCTCCTCCTCTTTCACATCTGCTGTCGTAAAATAAAAATACCCCTCTCAATAGGCAACGTGTGAAGAAATTAAGAATAATTTTTCATAATATTTTTTCTTACACTCGTGATCGTAAAGATAGAACATCGCAAGTGGTGTGGGAGCCCCAGGCTTGGGCCAGCATAGTTTGACTAGTACTTTTCCAAGTATTGTCCTTGTGATACTTGCAATATGTGTGGGAGCCCCACTTGTTCATTGATTAGTGCCCAATATTTACACAAGTGTTGAACAATACCCTCCTTGATTGCCTAGTAATATGGGGCTGGCTTAGTCCAGCAATTATAGCACGTGCGTCCAATAGAGATAAGTCACTACAAACATTTAAGTATTATTCGGTGGCTATAAAAGTAGTCTATTATTTATAATTATATTATCTTTCTAATCAAATTATCACAATTACAATAATTAATAAAATTACCAAATACTTGACATCTATAAAAATATAGCTCAATATTTGTGGTTAAACTCTATACATTTTTAATGGATAAAATATATAAGTTATTATAGTTTAGAACGATAATAACCACATCTAAATATAATTTTCTTTGAATTTAAAAGTGACAATTGGGCACAGTAATCGATCCCGGGATCTTTGGGTTAATACCCCAATGCTTTTTCTTACCACTCAGCTCCCCAGAAGTCCTCCCGTACCCAGGATGATAATTCACTCATACTTTAACGAAGGGTTTAACAATTTCAGAGTCTATTTGTGTTCTTCTTTTTAATTTAAAAGTATAAAATCTTAGTTCAGTCAGTAGGGTGTTCACATAAAAATCTAATAGTGTCGGGTTCGATTTACGTCATTGATGGAGAATGTATAATTTGTAAAATGAATACTTCCTCCTTTCGGAGTGATAAAATAAATTCTCGTGGACTGGGTGATATGTGTATTATATAAGTTAGTTTGTTATTAAATAGTATGGTAATATAATCGGAGTTTCATAGATTTCACCTTAGATACCATCATTATAATATTAGCTTGGTTTAAAATAGGACTAATATATTTATAAATGTACAACCTGTGTGAACTTATAAATGTTGATTGGAAGAAACAAAGTATAAGAAAGATTTACAAGTTTAACAAATCAGTTCATTTATATTCAAACAAGTCTAAAGTACGTACCTAGAATTACAGGTAGAGATTATTAAAACCATCCATTGTTTAAACATGAGAATATTATCGGTTACAATAATATAAATAGCTCAACAAAGGAGCACCAGGTGTGAATCACCTAGGTAAACCCTATAACCCACACATATAGGTCATAGGTGTAAATAAGAAAGCTTGTAACTCGTTAAAGCAGGAAAATTACAAAGTCATCAAATAGGATGAAAGGCAGCAACTCTTAAGGCAATTAAATAAGTGGTGGTAATCAAATCTAATTATAAAATTATAATAGATGATTCTACTCCAGCCAGATGATGGTGAGGTTTCCAACTACAACAAATAATTTAAAATATAAAGAAATAAGTCACATAAATTTAGTCCCAGTTTAAGGAGCTATAGGGAGGTAATTAACATGAGCAAGCTTGCTTGAGTTAACTCCATAGAGAGTTATATATTACAATGTTATAAGCTCCTAGAAGAGAAACTATTAGTTTCAACTAGTAAAATGTGAAATATCAGGAATATAGACACTACAGATACTATGGCCGGTCAATTCCTAATTAGTACTCCTGAGCATTCAATAGTATATTTATTCTGTCACACTGAAAAGGGGACAATAATACTAAACAAAATAGTTATTATTTTCGACTAACGCTAAAGGCGCCACAAGGAGGCCATACACAACAGACAAACCCCCGCGGGCCACTACTATGAACAAGTAGCACTTCCACAGGTTGCGGACCGCATACCAGTACACAGTTAGACACATCAGAGACAATTATCAGTTGCAGACCAAAGTAGGACATGAAACAAAGAAATAGAGAGCCTGGTATCCATTATTAAATTTAATTCTTTAAACCGGTCGCACCATGGGCCTATATTCTAAGGAGCCTAATCATGACCCTAATATTTGCGAATAGGCCTAATAAACGTAGAGAAACAGTGCATAAATCTATAAACTATGCCTTATGGGCATAGTTAAATAATTCAGTAGTACTGACATACAAAACTAAGTCATATGAACATTGAACAACATAGCTCAAGGCTCAACAAATTAACTATGCCTTAAGGGCACAAAGGGAAACAAGTAATTAGTACTGACATACAAAAACTACATCATATAGACATATAATAATAGAGTTCAAGGCTCTATAAATATTACAATATCCCTCAATACTTATAGTATCCGCCGTAGCTTGCTCTGCAGCGAGGAGGTGACACAGACGCCTCAACCATCGCGGTCTTCAGTACGTAGTCTTAGAAGATGCTAGTGAATATCTTCCAGCAGTTCCTACGACGAGTGGTTACAATAGAATATATATACGTGAACCGAGGACAGTGAGACTAATACAATTTGGCAAGGCTATCACCAAATACGAAGAGGGGTGGTAATCTTCAAACATCATGCCACCCGACCACAAGCGCTCGACGACGGATGTTAGGAACACACATAGTGAAGCCTCTATCCTTTACTAGTCGCCTGCCCCAGGTGTTAGATGTTTGTGTGTTGATCTTCGAAGTCGAGTTTCCTTGTTCGCTGGGATAATTTTGATGAGAATTTGGCGTCTTCCGCTTGTGATGTGTGTTTATATCTGCCACACATTATTATAACTTATTGGATCTGGTAGTAATATTAATACATCTATTATAAGGCTTCATTGAGTGTAAGAGTTAAAATGTATTTAACACGTTACAAATGATACTAATAATTTTTCATTCTTTCAAAACTTTTTACCACTGCTGCTTTATGCATCTTCGTAGCTGGATGAATATAAAAATGATCTTTGGTCAACTGAATTTTTCATCTAGACTATCAAATTAGAACACTAAACAATATTACTAACTCTTCCATATTGGCAAAACAAAAAGGGCTTCTTTTCAAGTTTTAATAAAACTGCTGAGCGAGACTGGTTAATTGAAGCTAAAGGGCTTTTTATTTTTCCTTTGATGATGTTCCTAATATATCATTAAGGAGTTTTAATGAAACAAAACTTTTCTTTAGTATAATACAAACTTTTTGTAGTTAAAACGGTGCTATGCAATAGTCATTTAATTAATTGTAATGATCTTTTAAAGTATATTTTCATTACAAGTTTATAAACTAATTTAATATTGTATTCTCTTCCATTCTTTGAAAAATGAAACAATAGGAAAAATGTATTTGTTATTGTTTAAAATTTCATTTAACTTTTAATTAAACCCATAACTAACTGTGTTATAAAATGTAAATCATGTAATTAGTAGAGAGGTTTTAATTATTAGTTATATTCTATAGAAAAGGGAGCATTTTATTTTTATATTTGTAATACTTTCACAAGTAGTAGTGTATTCGTGAAAATATTCTAATTCGATAAACTGACGAATAAAAGAATTAAGGGTCTCCAAACTATTATAAATATATTTGTCCCTAAGTATGTCTGTATTTCTTGGGGCTGGAGCAAAAATTGTTTGATGGAGTTTGTTCAAACTTAATATTTATGTGTTATGTGGTCAAACACCAGGTCATTATTTTGATTAGAGAAATTTAAATTAAGGTTAATTTATTGACAAGTGAGTTTTTAAAACTCCCGATTTTTTAAAATTTGTCTCTAATTATTTTGTTTAAAAGTGATATCCAGAGACGTATTTTAAAACCATGATTGTATATTATGGGAAAAGTTCGTTTAAAGATAATTTTAAATGCGTGATATTTGAACGTTTAAACTTTTCCAAATATGAATTTAATAATTTTGTTTAAAATTTATATCAGGGGAACGATTAAATTAACACTTATTTCTGTATACATGTTTTAGTAGGATTTTATTTAGTAATAGTTTAATGTTGACATATTTCGGAATTTTTCGGAATTTTTGGAAATTTGATCATTAAATTTGGTCTAAAATGGATATAGGGAAATTATTTAAGTGGTAGTTTAATGAAAATACATTTTTGAAAAGTTTGACATTTTTTGAAAAGTGCTTTAACGAGTGCGTTTAAAATTTGTATCTGTGCAATTTTATCAATGACGAATAAGAATATATATTATTAGTTTTTCTAATAAATACTCACTATTGAAAATCTGATTATAAACTTTACTAGACTAAGGGTGTATGAGAATATATGTAGGGTTATGTCACACCATTTGTTGGAGAACTAATAAGTACAAACTTGAACTCAAATATTAAAAAAAATATATATAAATTATTTTTAACATACACTCATAAAAAGTCAATGTGAATACACGATTTACAAATTAAGTCATTACTGGGCATTTAACACTGGTGGATACACTGACAAAAAAAGAGCATCACACTCGTATTTTGACTGAGAGGGAGAGGTCTGGATTAAAATCTCAGCTGAATGTATCAAGGATGTTTTTTCAACCCTAAATAATCTTCCATTCTTCCATCACGCAAATAAAACTATGATTCCCTCAGTAAAATTTACCTTTACTCATCTTGGGTGGGAATTAAGACAATAAACATGGGTATGGGCCTGGGTATAAGTAACTGCTATTAAAATTACTTTTTTATGTTTACCGTGTCATACTACTTGTTTGGGATATTCTTATAATCACACTAATGGGATAGGGACAAAGAAGGCATAATTTAGAATAAATGCAGCCGCATTTGCTTGGAGGTAAAGTGGAAAACTATTTAGGGGGGGAACCACCCTCAGTTCATCCAACTGAGACTCGACCCCTGATCTTACTATCATCATCAGTACACTGAAAAAGGGATACCATAGACCGACGTCAGTCAACTTGTGGCCCACGGGCTGGAACCGGTCCACCAACTGATTTTATCTGGCGCGAAAAAGATTTACCAAACAAACAATTGTATTAATAAAAATAAACTAATAAATACATAGTTACTAAATGAGAGATAAACATTTTAAATTTGTTCGTTATAACTTTTCCAAAGCGGCCCTCTAATTTCTAACACCATGAAAGACGACGACTAAATATAAAACCTAGATATTATATTAATGATTTTTAAAAATAAATTAATTTGAATCCAAACAATAACAAAATAAAGAAATCATTAAAAGTAACAAAAGTACTTTTTTCTTTCTTTCGAATGTTCCCCTTTTCTCGTAGACGTAATAAAACACATGGCCCATGAAGTAAGAAAGGAGAAGGATAAAGTAAGGGCTGTAGGAGGAGGGATGTTAACTGATACTGTCGAGAATTCAGGGCACGCTCGTCCTTCATGGACCAAAGGATACAAAGACTATCCTCCCAAACAATGTCCTCCGACCCACAAGGGTGATACCATCATTTCTGACAAGAAGACACATCTTATGGAACAAAACTGAGAAGATTTTTTTTTATTGGTAAAAGTTTGCCCAGATTTTTTTTTTCAAGAAAAAAAGTGGTGTTACTATTTTTTTTAATCTGTATTTTTACTTTCTCATATATAATAATTATTCAAATCGATCCGGATATTAAGATGAATCTCAATATATTTTGTGCCCCCCTTCCTTCCCGGGTCCCTCCTAAAACCCAAATAAGTGGATCTTTAAATTTTGTATGTCCCCGTTTATGTATATCTGTTAATGCCTAGGGCTAGATCAGAAAAAGTTTAGAGTGGATTTGGTTCAAACTTTATTTTTATAGTATATAATGTTAAACGACAGTAATTTTTTATTTTGAATAGTTCAAATTAGTCTACAAATAACCGAGTTTTCAAAGTTTTTTTTTTTTTCAAAAAAGGGCTCTTAGTTATTTGGTTTTGAATTGATATTTAGTTAATGCTTGACATGCCAAAAAGTACTGTACACTTGTATTTTTTGGGAAGAGCTTGAAACCATCCGGGAAAAATACATCCTCAGTACATCCGACATGGAAGCAGACCTATACCTCCTCGTCATTGGAAGTACAGTATATTGGGAAAGTGACATCTTAAGTCCATCCAACCACCAAAGCGTTATCAAAAAAAGTTCAGTATTTTATAATTTTGCAATGGGTGTTTATAGTCTACTTTGTAAAGAGAAAGTATATTTTTCTACCACAAGACATTAATTAAAATTGGGAGAGCTATTTAGCACTAATCGCTCACATGACACCACCAGGAATTATAGGACAAGGCGCACTGATGTGCTATGACACACCTTGCGTATAGTTAATATCTACTTGCATATACTATTCCAAACCATGATTGGAAACCATGATTTTTAAAACAGAGAGGAGTTCAAATGTCTGGGTATACTGCTGAATAGGACTGCTGAGGAATAAACTGAATAAATGCTAAACTCAGAGCATCGTGCTGTATGAAGCAGAAACTTGGGATCTCAGGAAGATGGTAAAGAAATATTTGGAGACATTTAGAATGTGGTGCTGGAGAAGACTTGAGATTATCGAATAGATATAAAGTGTTACAAATGAAGAAGTCCTAAGAAGAGTGGGTGAGAAGATAGTCATTTTGGGTGTTATCATTGGTTACAAATTAAATTGGATTGGACACATTCTTAGGAAGAACTGTCTTATACACGACGTCATAGAATGAAAGGTTGATGGAAAGAGGAGCTTCGGTTGAATGAGGATTCTAATAATAGATGACTTGAAGGAAAGAAGAACATTCTGGGCACTTTAGGAAGAGGCAAAAGACAAGGCGTATTAGCGGTCTAAGATAACTAATAAAAGGAATGGACTTGCCAAAAAACAGAACACATAATAATAACTCCTATTTATTCTAACATCTAACAGTAGATATTCTTTGTCTTAAATGTTCAAGGTTTGTATAAAATTAAGGGAAAAGGATAATTATTAAAGATTACAAACTATGAATATGTTTTAATCCTTATATATTTATTTATAAGAAATAATATTTTGTGGCATATTACATTATTTCTCCAAACACTTCGTCATAAAAGCTTTAAATAGTTTGACGCTCACAAGATCAAACCAAGGTCCTGCACTTTGAAACCTTTTCCTCAACTGGTATATGAATACGTGATTCATATATTACATATATTTCTTGGATTATTACAGTATTATAATTTTTTGAACCACGTCTCATCCAAACCCACCAGCCAAAATCTGCCGTCTGTTGGTGATGGCAGTGCCAACTTTTAGGGATAGAGGGTGTCATATGTCTAGCACAACGTTCCCTTTGGGTATTAATCTAATTTTTTTTATACCGGATCCACTACTTCTTTATTCAAGTAGCTCCTCATTTGTCCTCAAGAGGCAGAGATGACACCATTACAGACTTACTGCCTCACAGTAAAATCTAGAAGCGTCGGAGATCAAACCCAGGACTTCTGGATCTTCAGCCACGAACTCTGACTACTAGACCAGAGAACCCATAAGTGTAGTTAACTGTGAATAGCCCGGATGGGTAGTAATAAGCAGTGCAAAAAGAAACAATACAAAGCCGAATGTTAATATTATTCTATAGTAAACTAACTTTTTAATTTATAATTCATCTTTTGTTTTATTAGCACCGCATCCTATTACCCGTTCGGTTTATATGATTATGTGCTAGTTGATCTAATGGTATTAGGGATTAGGAAGGTTAGGAAGGTTATATTTAGAGAAAATATACCTGCATTTTCGTGGAGGAGGAGTAGAAAAATATTTTGGAAAACCACCCTCAGTACACCAGAATGAGATTCCAACCACGATCTCCTCGTCATCAGCAGTCTAGTCTACTGCAAGAGTAGTGTGTTAGACCGCGCGGCCAACGAGGCATGCTTATCATTAATCTAGCTAACTTTTCAAACATACGTTTGTAATATAAAAAAGATATAAAAAAGGTTTGACTCTTTAAGAGAAGCATATAATCTAATATTTTAAGATAGATACTACCTATACCTATAACCGTATCGGTGAATCGTGTTAATTGGAAGACTTCTTCTAAGCCAAACGTCAAACTTGTAAGGTCTACAGTTATCTGAACAGTCTCTCTTGCTTGTTAATCGTTGCAACAGTAACATTGAATGCCAAAACACGGGTCGTACATCACTGCCTAGATAATGGTTCTGCATAGGCAAGTAGGGGAGAGGAGGGCTTCCACCCCCCTTTTCCACAAATCCCCTTCACCCTCTTCCCATTCCTATGGCCTTAGGGTTTACAACGCCGGACCCCTTAAAGGCCCCACTTTACTACAGTCTCCTCCTCGGGCCTGGTTACCGTTGGCAAAGGGGGTGAGAAGTAAGAGGGTGGAGGGGTTGGCGTCTCTGCGGACATCGATCCTATGACCCTCATCCCCTTTTCCCAGCTCCACCTCACCTTCTCTATACAAGGGACGCCTGGCGTTGCCATCAATCACGTGTGTGTGTTGGTCACGCATCACCTAGTGTTTTAATAACCTATGAGAAGCGTCACCAATAATTTATCACGTCACAACGCGAACCTTGTTATTTGATTTATTCTTATTTTTGAAATAATAATGTTGTTAGCTATCGTTTTGCCGATAATATGTAAAATATAAGAAGAGTGAGGTTAAGAATTTATGAAGGTTCTATTTTTATTTATAGCACCGCGTATTACTACCCGTTCCGATTATATGCTAAAGTACTAATTACGCTTATGGTTTTAGAGATGAGGAATGATATATTTATAGGAAGTGTACTCGTCCTTGTGTGGAGGAAAAGTGGAAATTAATTTGGTAAAAATCAGCCTCATTACCCTCGACCTAGTTTCGAACCTCAATCTTCCCGTCATCAGTAGTCTAGCCTACTATGGGAGTAGCGACTTAGACCATGCAGCCACTGAAACGGGTAGGGTTTGTTTTCCTAGTATATTTGTTAAAAAATACATTTGTCATTTCTTGTAGTAATGTATTGCAAAGATATGTGAAGAAGTTCTTCTAGACTTGTACATCTCTTTCATTGAGCCATTATAGTACACTTTTATAAATACTACATTATTAAATAACTTACATACTGACTTGATTTAGGACAGCAACATAATGCTACAAACTCAGCTCTAACGCCTTAATATTTTCTAATCAGATAACACGACATTAAAAAATATATATTCTTCAGAATCATCAGGTAACGAACCAGAATCCCTGGACTCGTGATCCACCACTTTATACGATTGGAAATGGAATTGTTTATTTATATTTGGAGATAGATATTCTATAAAATAATTTTTTAAAGAGATTAGGATAACAGGGTTATTTAATTTTAGGTTGATAATAATAAAATAATAAAATAATATATAATAATAATGGCATGCCAGGTCTAAATCAATCTGCATCTAAGTTTGCGGAAAGATTAACCATTACTAATGTACTGTTGCCCAGGGGATGCCTGATTGTACTAATCATACATCCTTTCTGTGGAGACTTTTTCCATCCCTCGATGATATGAAAGAAAGAAGAAAGTATGTAACAGGGTGAAACCAATGAAGATCTTGAGGGGATGTAAGGAACGCGAGGAAAAAAAAGATATTTTTGTTGCAGTTATTATAGGAAAAGATCACATATTTATGGCTAAAATAAACATAATATTGCTTAAGGACAAACATAGAGTTTATTTTTATTTACATGTTTATATCATCAGTTGTCGAATATCTGTCATGAGTGCAGATGAATCAGATGACAAACGTTTTAAATTAATGCCACCTAATGCCTCTATGTTCAACAGGTATTGAAGAATTGTTAATATCACCATGTGAAAAAAAAATTAAACTCTGTTAGTACAGGGGTAATATTTGATTTAATTTGGCAAAAAAAAAGTTTTGCTACATAAACTGAAAAAACACTGTCCTTAGCTCGCGTTCCCTATACTCCCACTTTAATGTGCAATGAAAAATCTAATTTTATAAACATAAGTGGAGTATATAAATTTTTTTAAACTAAGAAAAATCACATTTTATTAAAAATCATTCAAAAATGGTTGTTTTTGGACATTTTCTACTTGTTTAGTGACAGCATAGGATATCAATGACCAAAACAAACCTAGGTTATGTGATAAACACAATAACCATAAATTCGGTCGTTAAAATTTATCACAATGTGAAAAGAACAAAACAATAGCGCCTTAATCAGCACTCAGTATTATTTGGTCCCTGTCAAACCCCAGTACAGTTGGAATATATAAGCTCTCCTGACTGAGTGAAGGCAATAACACTTAAATTTAAAATATGAGAAAATTGTAATACAAGTTTTATTATTTAATTTGTTACAAAAATTTCTCATATTTGGTATTTAAAAGCGATAGCTTATACCAGAGAAAACACAACATGTGAATACAAGCCGTAAAACAAAATCATAGTAGAAATTTATTTCGAATCAACCTATATTTTATCTCGCCAAATATGCCCCCCAGTGATACCCTGACTTTTTTTTTGCAACCATTGTCTATTTTTCTCTCTCATTCAACCCCCGTACTCCCCCCACCCCTATTCCTTCACCACTCTGCTCACAACTAATGAGGTTTCAAAAACCCAAATGTATGCCACTCTCGAGCAAACAGGATCCATATTCAAGCCCCCCCTCTCCCCCTCTACTTTCCATCCCATGAATCCCCTCCCTAACCAGCCATTATTTCACCCACTCACGTACTCGAAACTCTGTGTCACAGACCCGTTCGCAAGAGTGTATACAAAAAACCGGGGCCCAGTGGCCAAATTATTCTTGCCACTGCACTATGTTCCGCCTTTAGCAAAATGCTCTAAAAAAAGATTTGAGAGTGGATATGGTGGGGTGGGAACCAAAGTGGTCAGGGGGTGGTTATGAACTTTAGGTCTTATTATTGCCCACAGATTTAGAGGGTGCGCTTTACGGTCAGTAGCCATCCCAACCATCAAAGTCGGATGAATAGTTTGGTGACAATAATTTATAAATCATTAGTCTTTGAAGATATTATAAATTAGGGGGAACCGAAATAAGTAGGTTTTGCCGTAAGGCGGTCACCTTAATAAGCGAAAAATTGCGGCAAAGAGATTCAGCTCTAACGCAATATTTAATAGTTGCATGATGCGTTAGTTAAAAATATGGATCGGGCCAAAATAAAGTATAAGGATTTCGACAGGGCTCTTATTCTTTAACATAATAAATGTGTGAACATGTAAAATAAAGCTCATGTTCAAAGACTTTTTAAGCATATTTGCGAATCTATTAAACTAATCCTGACGAACAAGATTGTAATTATATTGGTTTGGATCACTCTAAAATATGTAAAAAGTCATAGATGAAGGTAATTTTTCTTTTAATTATCATAAGTAGAGTATCATTTTATGATTCATCCATGAAGAAACGCACGCTTTTCAGAAATCACGTGAAAAGGATTACGCCATTAAAATATATTTCTTATACAATTTTTCCTGTTAAAAGAACAATTCCGCAGTATTGGCAGAGAACGCCAATTCCCATTCCCTATACCAATAAGAAGCTAGCCTTTATAAGACCTGTCGCCAGGACTCTTTCTATTAGATTTTACACTGTTGACGAAGGGACCAAGAGGCAAGTGTATGTCATATATAAACCGCCTGTGCGTATGGTTAGGGGCACAAGAAAGTCACACAAACCACGCAAACAAGCAACGCAGTCAGGGACTCACTGGATCTCGCAGTCACAGTCTAACACAAAATACAATAATTTACGCTGTTATCACAAGTGTGCATTGATATAAAGTATTTAATTGGAGTATGTATCAGTAATTAACAGATATCACTTGAATAAACCGTGTGTGAAATAAATAGCCATTAATAGTTCTCTTTCTTTCATTTAATTAAATATACCGAATTAATTGGTGCTTGACCAAGGAGCAATTAACAGCTAGTTAAACGGTATGTATTCCGTATAGTGATGATAGGCGCTCGACCCCGGAGCTATAGACAACCGAAATATTATCACAGAAATATTATATCTGGAAAGAATCCCTAGTGTTACAAGATCTCTAGATTGAGCATTCCTCTAACAAATAGAGTAACTTTTGATAGTCCTAAAACATAAAATTTTAAGATACATGAGAATTCCTCTTTACCTTGAGATAAGGAGCAATGTAGCTTTATTTCTCCTCTTTTTATTGCTGTGACAAATGGTGGTTGTAGGTAAAGGGTTAAAGGAATAATAAGAAAAAGATAGAGACCGTAGTATTTTAAGCCTTGTAGCCTGACTGCGATTGATACTTTCTCTCTAATCGAGGCAGCCACCTTAAAAGTTATCAACTTCAACACATAAAACTACAAAATTAGTAAATAAAATGGTTATTAAAATTCGTCACCACTTAAAAATAGAGCACATTTTTATGTTATAATAGCTTGAAACGAATAACCTTTTTAAAAGTTTGACTAAAATAATAGTAAATAATTACTTTAGCATCCAAGAATCATGAATGTATAGTAAAGTTATGGTAGAAAGGAGCTAATCTGTCAGCGACAAAAGCTGATGAATCTACGTTAAAATATCCATACATTAAGACATGTAATTTGCAACTGTCACCTTTTATGCATACTACTATAATGACACCCATCATGTAAAACTAATGATATAGTAGAATATCTTCAGTGTTCACCGCTAAATAAATTATTAGTATTTTCAAAGCTACTCTCTAGTATAAACAGGGTTACCACCATTTTCTTTCTACCAAATTCCCAATGTTTTCCATCTTTTTCAAAAGGAATTCCTATTTTTTCAGCCAATTTAGAATGAAGAAAAGAGTAAGAAAAGGGTAGACAAGACTGCCGATGATGAGGAGATGGAGGTTCAAATTTCGGTTGGGTGTGCTTATGGTGTTATTTTCCCAAAACGGTTTTCATCTCTCTCTCCAGGCAAATGCTGATGTACTTCCTTGAAATATAATCTCTAAGACCATTAGCGTAATTACTGCATAAGCGTATAGCCCTAACAGGCAGTAAGATGCAGTGCTAAAAAAAACGTAATTGCATGTCACTTTGTCACTTTCCATCAAACTGACTTGTTCACTTCGTAATTAATGTCTATCTAAAAACCTACCATTTTAGGTTGTCAGTTAAATGTCCCAAATTAACCAATATTCCAGTATTTTAAGAAATCTTGCAAAATTTCCTGTTTTCTATCTATTTCTTTTTTCAGACAAAACTTTATTCTGTTTACTCAGTTATCTCAGTTTTCCAGGTGTGTGAAAAACCTTTAATCATATTGTTTATTAATTTTTAAATTCAAATTCACAAGATAAAAACTAAATGTAATAATATTCCGCAACAAAATGGGTCCAAGATAAAATTGACAACTTCAAATACATTTCTATGTAGGGGATCAAAATTAAAATATCGTCATTGTATAAACAAAGTCCTTGTGAACTCCTAGATGAATCAAAATTACAAGTCTTGTTGTTGCATCGACCTTTTAAGTTAGTTCGGGTGAACCCTGATGTTTTTGGAATCCTTTGATCTTAAAAGCGTGTTTTATGTCTTCGCGTCAAAAGATGTCACAGCCCCGTGAAAATTGAATAAGTTACGGTTTGGTAATCCATGAGACAAGGAAGAAATGTTTAGCGGTGGTTGAGGTTAAAACTTACACAAAGATCAAGATGACAGTTTGCTTTGGGAGAAAATCTTTATCCCGAAGGGATTTATCTACGTTGGAATTCTTATCAAAAAATAAATATATTAAAGTAGTAAGGAAGGGAACTTGCGTTAACTTCCTTATTTTTTGGTTATTTGAAATAAAACTGTTCTTGTTTCTTTAGCACAACTTCTTTCTACCGATCGGTGTATAGCCTATGTAGGATTAATATCCCTAATGTGTTAAGAAATATAAAGTCTCAATTAAGATTAAATGCACCCACATTTTTATGGAGGGATGGTGTAAAATAATTTAAGAAAAAATACTCTCAGTAAACTCAATCGGGATCGAACCCCAATATCCCTGTATTAGGCTCTCTAGTCCAACAAGAGATTAACGGGTTTGTACTTGTTAAAATGAAAATATCAATGTTTCAGTAGATACGTTGTGAAGCCACCCCATGCCTTTCCCCCTCCCGCTCATAATCCTATAAAATAGGTTTTAGGGCCAGTTTCATGGTCAGATTTAGTACACCTCAAGTGCGGCGCTATATTAAATACAAGACGACACCTACCTGAACTTAAATTAAATGGGCCCGTTTAATATACGAAACTGGCCCATCCCAGTTTGGTTTAGGTAGGTGTCGTCCTGCATTTAGTATCGACTCGCCCTTTAGGCGTACTAAGTCTGACCATGAAACTAGCCCTAAGTCTGACTATGAAACTAGCCCTTTAGATTTGCACTCGACAGGTCCAAGGGCCTTAAAGCTGAACGGTTGTTTGGACGTATTGAAGAAAAAGTATTTACCTCAGGGAAAATTAATCCAATCATTCAGTATACTTACATTTTAATAAAAAAATATATAAGGCAGTAAGCTAATTTCACTTATTTGCAAAAGAAAATACAAACTATTTCCTGGGAAATACTTTAATGACTACCAGGAAAAACACATTGTACTTTAAAAGAAATTGAGATAGTATAAATTTTCTTAAAGATGGAAGTAAAATTAAGTTCAGAACAAAAGTTCAAAGTAACCGAACCATTAACATAATAACGAGTAGAATCTTAATTAAATAATGGTTGATACGAATAAATATTTACTCCTGAGCAAAACTTTTTGTCACTGAAGCTTAGGATGAATTAAAATACTAAGAATATATAAGTGAATATTCTTGTTGTAATTAATGTTAAAGTTCGATCAAATAAACCCCAAGGTTCCCATTTAAGTGCACATTCTGTATGAATCGAAAAACATTAATATAATATATTGGTAAAAAGAACATAATATTTTATTTAGAAGCATTCTTGAACAAAAGTAAAATAAGTAGGATTCTGTGGAAACTAAATACCTTAGTTATTTTATTCTATTTTATTAAGTTGATTCAGATATGATGACTTGGATAGTAATAATAATCATAAAAACACGATACTCTTTAAATAATCACATATAATGAATGTAGATTATAGATTTGAGATTATCTGCATCAAGTGTAGGTCTTGGTTCGAATATATCCAGGTACTATAAGGTGTTTTATTACATGTGATTTAAATACTGTGATTTTCTCAAACCCTATATAAACTAATGTTATGGTAATACCTCAAAGTGTGCCAAACTAACAGAAATTAGCTCGCAGTTAACTAACTGTTTCTACTTCACCTTAAGGAAATTACGACTCGACAAGAATTGAGGTTGAGTTTATACTTACCGTGGACTAACCGATGGAGTTGTGTCGTGGAATGGTCACCGACGGGCCACATTTAACTATACTGGAGTTACAACTCAACAGAAAAACATTGAATCAAACTATTTCTTGTGCCGCTTCTCCCATCGTCTAATCTTTGCGCATGCGCCTATAGTCTACCCGTTTCTGGCATCTACCCCTCCGACAGCTATACCCTGGCACATGATTGGTCAACCACACATGTTTTACCTTCCTAGTCTCTAGTTAATCAGGGAGCCAATTTAATATCATTTATGATCTAAAATATATACAGAAGTATATTCAACTTTCTAGAGAACACATTAATAATTTGGTCTTTTTCTAAGACTAGCAGCTAGAAGTTCTTTGGCGTTGAACGGAGCCATGGCATTGGTGTCCATAGTTAGCATCCCGCCACTCCGTGAATATCTATTTTGAGCATTAGCGCCACCGATCTACTCTATATGGACTGTCTGTCCATATACTCGGATTTTAGAATTGTAATCCCTCCGAGGATTACTGGTTTACTGCTGTCATTACACTGACCAAAATTTGTTTGCATTGGTCATGTTATTAACTACATTTAGGAGTGAAAGTGGTGGATCGCTTAACGATTCTGCCGTCTACCTTAAGTAGGTTTTATTTGTATAATGTAATTGGTGTTTATTGGTTTCATGTGACCAAGTGTGCCTGTTGATAGATAGTTGGGCAATACGTTCCTTCTGAACAAATCTTGTTTGAAGTGGATATATACATGTGTATATATATCTTCTAGGTTCAGTTTCTTTGTACGGCCTCAAGCCGTGTTTTGGATCAGCCAGAGATTTTTTGGCTAGATAGTTTGTTATATAATATATTAACACAGTTAACGTAAAGTATGTATTGCTCTGATAACTCAGCCATTATTTAGTGGTCGCTTGGCGATCTTTTTGTCAATCTGGTAGTTGGTGTACTATGCAAAGTCGATCTAGTATAGTTGTTTTGCTATGAGGAGACTTTATGTCTACTATTACTCGTGGAACGTCAGCTCTTACTTAATGGGAGTACTACTTGGTAGTTCATGACCTAATTAGTATTTTATTCCCCTCATTAAGGGCTTGTATTCTCATTGTTATTTTGTGTTCCCTGTTTAACTTTGTTTGCTGGTCTTGATCGAGATTGATCTCTTTTCTAGCTTTCAAGTTTGTATTTATTGCTTCGTAGACGGGTTTCTTAAGATTATTAATGGGGACGTTAGGTAATCTAATGTTTACCTTTAGTTCAACATACGAGTGTGAAACCAACTAGGCGATTAATGATCTTTAGAGTGACGTCCTAATTAGAGCTAATTTGTCCCTAGTGTAAGGGATATAGTTTGGCCCCTACTCCCAATTAGTGGTCATGACGTTTTCACTGTTAGTTTTTTAATTATTTAGCACCACGTCTTACTACCCATTCGGGTTATACGCTTAAGTACTAATTATGCTAATGGATTAGGAATTGGGAAGGTGGAACTTAGAGGAAGTGAACCCGCATTTGCGTGGAGGTAGAATCGAAAACCTTTTAGGAAAAACCTCCCCCAGTTCACCTGACCCAGATTCAAACCTCGATCTCCCCGTCCTCAGCAGTCGAGCTCAACACGACTAGCACGTTAACCAACTACGCCACCGAGGCGGGTTTTACTGTTAGTGAACCAAAGTATAGGGGTTAGAAGCTTGCTTACTACAGTCACGTAATTCATATGTAATGTATATAAATAAGACACCTAGAGCTATATGAGGTTACCTTATGTGTCAATCAGGAGAGCTCACCGAACCTATGTTGCCAGATTTAACAATTGTCACGGTTAGTTATCTTGATCCTCTTAAAAAAAGGTTTATTCGCTCCTAGATTTGTAATACAGCGTGTGACATTGATGCATGTTTTGTCTCATAAAGTTCTGTGATGGGGTGGCTACTAATTAAAGCTATATGTAGCCAGCCTGGAGTATTGCTAATCAAAACTTAATTACCAGGCTTCTTTGTTCACCTTTATTCTATGTTGTATTGATAGAAAGAGACAGCGCGATTCCTTCAATGGGAGTTAAAATGTATATGTAGCCTATTATTTATTTAATAAATTGTTGTGTGTCCTGTACTTGATATTTTCGTAGCTATGTAGCCTAGGTTTTACATGAAGGAAGGTTCAACAGATATAATTTTATTCCTCCCCTTTTTTTACATGAAAGCACCCAAAACCCTTGTATCCGCCTCGGCGTAGTTAGCCAATGTGGTAGTTTAGTGTTGAGTTAGACTGCCTAGGATGGGGAGATCAAGGTTCGAATCTCGCTTGGGTGGTTTTTTCCTAAATGGTTTCCCACTCTCCCTCAGTGAAAATGCGGGTTCACTTCCTCTATTATCAAACATCACAATTCCTAACCCATTAGCGTATTTAATACGTAGGCGTATAACCCTAACGGGCAGTAGGACGTGGTGCTAGATATTATTATTATTATTATTATTATTATTATTAAAACCCAGGTTATTGGGTATCTATACAGCAGGCTTGGAAACGTAACGCCCGAACTGCGCATATAGTTTGTTTGAACCAAAAGTTACACAAAAACCCTATACACTCACCTTCAGTAAATTATGCTAATACAATCAAATTCTATTCGAAGTTTCGACGCACAGCGCAGGGAGATCAAAGCTGTGTGAACATGCATGTACATCAAGTTGCATAAGTTTTAGGCATGCGGAACTGCACACCTCTATACCTTGGAGCACGGCAGCAGAATATACCAAAATTAATAGTAAACATAACACCGGTCCATTTAGAAATAGGTATACGTTCTGAGGGTCATCTTTAATGGTCCTAAGTCACAGAAAGTGCTTGCCATTATCGCATATCTAAGTGCTGCACGATTAATTCCCATGCAACATGTTGCACACGCGTGCTTGAACAACTTAGCTCTTCCAGTAGTGTAGACCAAAAATTTGAACAAAATTTAATGGTTTTAGCATGGTTGGCCGGATTAAAGTGTACAGGGAAATTGTATTACTTTAGGTTCAAACACACTATATGTGTAGTTTGGGCGGTGAGTTGGAGCGTTGCGCGATATCTACCACACGTAGAGTTCCCCAAATATAAAAGTTAGTAGGTCCCACTGCATGAACATTTGCATTTTGAAGCATACATTTTAAAGTATTAATTTGATTTATCTAAATTAATTAAAAACAGAAAAATGGCAATATATTAACGCCGCGAGATTGATTGAGTTCTTCACTTCATACATTTGTGGAATGCAGGTTGTAGTAGCCCCTGTTCAAAAACATTTGGACATGAAAATCCGAATTTAAAATTTTTGTTTACATTGAACACTTTTTTACTCTATTAATCCTTTTGATAGTTTTACGATTTATAACCATTTTTTATATAGTTTCTTTTTGCCCTTTTTTGCACCCTTTAACCCTTTTTTAACCTTTTTTTTACCCTAAACCATTTCTCCCGGTTAAAGCCAGCTACTTCTTCAATACTAGTATTATATTTGTCCGAGAAAATGTGTGGGCTATATTTGTCATAGCTTATTTAGATATCACTACGCCATTTTATTGTTAAATATATATTTCCACCTAAAAGTGAAGATAGGTCAAACATATACCTCAACCAAGTTGGGAAGGAGCAGCGCCTTGATACTCAAGGAAGATGGGTGGCGATGTGGGTGTGGGTGGAAGGGGGAGGGGTTATAGCAGGAATTAAACCAGAATTATCTTGAGATTTTGAATGAAGCCTTTGATGTTTCCCCTTTGCCTAAAGATACTCATCTTGGTACTTCTGTCGTCATATTTCTAATGAACCTTTCTCTTCTCGGTGTTCGGTCCGTGGAAGAAGGGACTTTCATCATCTCCTAGGTGTATTGTAAGCTTACTAAGTTGGCCGCATACCGGAGCGCTTAGATGCATTGCAGACGTTTAGGAATCTCGCATTATTTAAGAAACGGTTTATTTCAATAAATGAATTACATCATATTTGAGGTGAAGATTATACACATTTATCTATATAATTAGAAACCTTAACGGTCTAAGTTCACTGACAAAAAGGAATGGACCTGTCGTGAGACAGAACACGTAATAATAATAATAATAATAATAATAATAAGTTTCTAACAGGTGAAATAGGATCATATTAAACGATGTTTCAGGCACAATTTTATAGTTATAATATCAAAGCGAGTGGGTAGAAACAGTTATCCAATGTTTCTCAACAAATAAAGTATTTGTATTCAGGTGTCAATAAAAAATTTAAGGTGAGGATTGTTTAATGAGACTTGAAGCTTCAGAACTGCCATTACTACAAGAAATCAGTACGAGTATGATTATCATCAAGTAGACTGTGCCCTTGAAGCGTAAAAAGAATACTTTTATTTTCAAACCATTAATTCTGAAATAAAATCAACTTGGGGCTAAGTTTAATTTAACATTTTTTTTTATAAAGAATGTTCGTTTATATTTATAAGCATTCCCTCACGTGACCTGGTACATAAATATACCTCTCACCATTAATGTAAACTAAACAATATTGAAATAATTTTTTAAAAGGGAAATTTTCGCAACTATATCTAGGAGATTTGGACTTACATCACTAGTTACACAAACACCTTGAAATCCCCAAAGGTTGGACTAAAAATATTCCTATCCAGTTAATGATAGGCTTAAGTCACTTTTAGAGGGAGTTGGTATGTCTAATGACATCCTTCCTAATCATAATGTTCAAAGCTTAACCAACCACAACTTCGTGAAAAGATACTCTTAGCTTTTAATCCTCTTAAATCTACCCACAAGTTTATGGGTGTCCACTACTTCTGAATGCGTCGTTCATTTGGGAAAAAATAAAAAATAAACTTGAGTGTAAAATGGAGGGAAGGTGGTTACAGAATAAGGTAGAAGGCAGGCTGACATAATGATTTAACGACTAGCTTAGATCATCAAGTACCTTAAAGGTTGAGTAGAACCATAAATGTAGTCGTATTGAAATAGTAAGTTTATTGTCTGATATATAAAAAACGTTACAGTTCTTGTTTCACTATAGCTTTGGCTTTTTTTTTCTGACAATGTATATATTACTAAAAGCCATTCTTATTTCATTCTTATCCCAAATATGTCTAGTTTATTTGATAAACAAATCAAGGGAAAATAATTAAGTGAGTTGATAACAAAGGAATAGTTTTTTAAAGTTAATATTTCTTCATCAAAAGTTGACAAAGCTGGCTTACATTAACCAACAATAATGGCTATGTGTATGATTTGCTTCAAGGAATCTACCAATCCCCAAGTATATTTTGTTTTTTGTTCCCCGTCTTACTATTCTATTGGAATATTTTCATACTTACATTAATAAGTCTGTGATTAGCAAAGGTAGAAGTTTGAGTAAAGTATAAGTTAGAGTAGGGTGTATATAAATGCGCATTTAGGTAAAATAGGAAATCATCTAGGAAAACCTACCTTGCTACACACCATCGAGATTTAAACCCCCAACCTCTCAGAAGCTGACAAATAATATTATATTTATTTAGCACCGCGTCTTACTACCCGTTCGGGTTATACGCTTTAAGTACTAATTACTCTAATGGATTAGGAATATGGAAGGTTGAATTACAGGAAGTGAACCCGCATTTGCGTGGAAGGAGAGTGGAAAACCATTTAGGAAAAACCACCCCCAGTTCACCCGACCGAGATTCGAACCTCGATCTCCCCGT